>JAASFN010000129.1:0-37797 GCA_023333795.1 Globisporangium rhizosaccharum
AATGAACAGTTACAATTTGGAGCACTCAAACCAAGTGTCTTGTTTTGCTTCCGTCGTTACGACTGGAATCCTTGCGGAAGGTGTTCACACACGCTTCCTCACAACTGTGCTGCGTAACTCGGACACGTCCGGTTACACTACACATGCCTGCAACGAACTCGCTCTCCCCCGCCGTCTTGAAGACAAGACGAAACAGCACATTGCGCCGCATGAAAGCAGCAATGATGAAGCCGCCGCGGTAACTGTACTTCAAGTCATGGTCTGCATTCGTTTGCCTCGAAGATAATGATCAATACACAAACGATCGATATCACAAAACAAGAACCAAATACAACACTTTCTGCTGAGCCAAATGATGCCTATGTTTGTTGACTACTGAGTCAGACAAGAACCAACACTCTCTGCTGAGCCAAACATTACCAATGTTTGTTGGCAAACCAGCTCAATGCGTCAACTATCCACTATGGTTTCTACAAAGCTCATAAGCGGCAGCTCTAAAATATTCGGTGCCAATGTACAGACCCACCGTTGCGGCCAACAGGACGTCAAACGACGCGCAACACAGATTGAACGTGCCCTTGCAAAACCGAAGCCCACGCCAGCACTAAGTGATAGTTGAAATACTCACCCCTGAGGAAGACCCTGCCGTTGCTTGGTCGGCTCACGTCCTCTGCCCACATTCGCTGAAATACGTAAACGTGCATGTTGACGAAAAGTGTCACGTCATTCTGCTGCCTTAAGTGACGGCTCCAGTAAACAAAGTCTGCAGCAAACGACAAACATGCATCATATTCCTCGCTGAGCGCTCTCTCGCTACGCTATATATATGCAATTTCTCACAACCATACGAGTGATACTCACTCAAACTATTTGCGACCCTTCGAAGACGGGCACATAATCCTTGTCGTCAAGAATAATGTATAAATCCTGCAAGTACTTTCCATCCTCCTCGAAGGCTGCATTAGAAGTGGACAAAAGTATACAGCCACATAACGTCGTCTTCGACGTCTTCACCGATGAGACGACGAGCATGCTTTATGGTGTTTTCGGTACCTCCACCTCGTCGTCGATTTGAACATCGAAGTGCTTAGCGACCCTTGATGTGTTTTCGCTGAGGTCGACTACAAGGCTCGTCAGATGGTCGACTTTGCTTGTCAGCGCGTCGACCTTGTCCTTTAGCGCCTTGTTCTGCTCGCGTTGCTGCTCGAGAGAAGCGCCTACAGCAGCCGATGCAGCAATCTTGTGCGCTTAGAAGCGCAAGAGATCGTTTCTCTTGGCGCAGTATTTTTTGCGTAGGTCCTTAGACCACTCCTTTTCCTTCATGTTCATCCTCATGAGGCGGTTCTCGAAGGCACCAACACTGGGAGTGGCGCTGCAGTTGGGGAAAGTGCAAACGGTACCCGCGCATACGTTAGCGCGACGTAGAAGAAGCACACACAGCAGAGATGCTGCTGTCATGTACCCTGCGACTCTTGCACGAACGACATCGCGGAATGCTCACGCTCATTTTGTGAGCTTCTGCACACGAGATCATTTGTACGGGCTGAGACGCAGGACTGTCGCACTCGCAAAGCTGGCATCACCCGCGACGATGATTTCGATGCCTGAGTAACAGGGAGTGTTGTCGAGCACGAAGACCGCGTTGTTCAACGGTTCCTGTAGCTCGTCTCGCATAACACACAGCGACTCAGCACAGATACTCTAGTGCAACGGTGGTCACGTGATAGCCATCGCGCGGCAGACCACGTAGCTTCGCGGGCAGCAGCGAAAGAAAGATGTCCAAATGACATGGCAGGAAAGAAATGGTGCCTTTTGTGAAGGATCTGCTCCACTGTGTGATGGAGGAACGGCAAGAGGAGCAAGTACATATCGTGTGGGTGATGAATGCGTTGAAACTGGCGTTCAGCGCGACGCTAACCTTTCGACGATGTATCGAACTCGTGCAGTGCCTGTATGGTCCAGTTCATCGCGGCTAACTGTGGCAAAGCGTGGATGAACAAACGAGTACGGCGCATATACATGACCTAGCTGCAGAAGTACGAGGTCGATGGCCGCGCGGTCCATCTCCTCGACAACTCCGAAAGTCACGTGTCGAAAGTGGATCAACGAGTAGAAAGAGTCCTGTGTGACTGCGATTCCGCTGCCTTCGAACAGATCTGCCGTCCGCCAACCTTCAGATGCCATAACAATGAGTCCAAACTACGTGCACAATGGCTTTCTTGCACTGAGACAAGAGCGACTTCGGGGAGAAGCGACTGTGTGCCATCGAGATGGTCATTGCAGTGTGGAATGAGCTGCCGAGCACGTTGGTCGCTGCTAGCCTTGAGCGAGCAGTGCCTCGATACTCAGTCGCTGAGGTTTGAGCAGCAGCAGTGTCAATCGTAATCGTCAAATCGTCAATCTGTTCGGTTTTTGGTTGCCATCAACTCACCATCACCGAATTTTTAACCAGTCATTTTTGAATGCCGAATTAACTTGTCGATTTATCAGAAATTGGAGAGTGAGTTTTGACCTTCGCCGCCGCGCGCGATCATGCTAGCTCCGTGACGGCCTGAAGTGTCTGGAAACACTGCTCCAGTGTGCGGACTCGGAGCTACTCATACGCTTCACGGACTGCGCCGATCAGCTCGCGGACTCTGTATGCTTGATCTTTGTGTTGATCGCTCTGGATAGAGTTGAAGAAACCGAGGTCGAGCACGTTGAAGTGTCGGGCGACCTTGGCGGCTGGCGTAGCACCTGCACTGACATCCCTCGTGCGGTTTTGACAGCTGTTTTTGTATACGCGTGCGGAGAAACGTTGTCTTGCTGCGACCAAATGGTGCGATCGCGCTCCTGGCATTCGCGCCTTGATGGCGGGCGGACCTTGGTCGGGAGGAGTTCGTGGTACACGGCACGCGTCACGTTGCAAGGAGCGATGATGAGCTCACCACGCGTCTGATGCATCGACGTGCGCTGCGCCTCTCTCCCCTCGACGATCGGGAAGATGCCCAACGTGCCATCGAACCCCATCTGCTTCTCGTAGTCGTCCTGAGCACGAGCCACACCAGCCAGAAACGTGACCTCCGCGATGTGTCGCTTACTCGCGCATGGTATGTGGGGTGGCCATTCAGTATCAGAGGGGATGAAACGACTCGAGACTCGATGAATGAAGAATCACTTCCCGTCGACATGAACGACGTCATTCATTGACCAAAAGCAGTGAGCATGCAGATCTGTGGTTGTGTTAGTAACGCTGGAGAGATGCAGCACGACGTGGCGGCGGACCAACCTGTCTGTGGCTGGAATGTGTTATTACTGGAATGTGTAATAGTGGTGGAACTGAGGGAATCCTAAACAAATAGATGTCTACTGATTAGAACACAGCACCACTAATAAGGGGAGCACTAAAATGGAAGACCATTGTGCTACTCGTACATAGCACAGTGGCCCGTTTCAGAACGTCTTCGTACTGTGGCTAAATGTGGGGTTTTCAGCGTGCAGCGCGCGCTACCCAAACCAGTCAACACGGTGGAGAGAGAGGCATGCACAGCAAAACCCTCGAACAGTCGCGTTAATCGTTTAAAGCAAAGTGTTGGTGTCGCCAAGCTGCTCACATATACACTGCGCATCCACTGGTGCGAGCTTTGGGTTGGATCTGTTTCGCGTTTAGTGTTTAGTGGTTCGCCTGCATTTGCACCGTTTGGACTCTGGTTACTCTTACTTAGGGTCAACAACGTACACATGATTCTGCCTACCGATGGTGCGATTTCAAGTCAACGGTTCAAAACATGACACACGGACACGGGTACAAGCACTGGGGTACATCGACTTCGAGTGTGAGTTCTGCGGCAAGAAGATCAACTGCGCTTCGCCAAAACTCACCAACACCACAAGTCACTTGCAAACGGAACAGCACAGCTCAATGAAACCATTGTTATAAATATTACATTGGACACGGTTAATTCTCGAGTCTTTCTCGCAAGTTAATGGCGCGAAGCGGCTGATATGGCGTACACAATTCGCTACTCTCCAAGGACTCGTGGCAGTTGGTCCGCGGTGGAAGGTACGACCAAGCCCATGGTTGTGAACGCGGGTCGATTTGGTCGCCATGGTGTAGAACCACATGCGGCAATACTTTGTTGGCTGACACGGCGGAGACGGAGTCAATACGAAAGCGTCGAGGCCGAAAAAACACTCAATAGTGCCATTGGCATTTTTACTTGATGAGAAAAGAAGTGAAGTTACGGTCCCACAAGCGATCCCATAGCATGGAAGGGCATAAACGGTTGGATATTGGCACGCTCATCAAGCTACCAAGTCAGTGCTTGTTATATGCATTCACGGCTGCGTTCGCCTCGAGCTTTTTCAGTCTCCTTTTAGGCTGTGTGGGATTTATACTGTGCCTTTTTGATCGATGTGCAATAATTTAGGCAAGTCAATGATAATATTGATGCAGCGGTCTAGGACAGAGTCATTATCGAACGATACTTAAATGGGTATTCAAACGTGGGTCACATCGACGTTGTCCGCGTCTTGCTTGACGCTGGACCAGATGTGATATGGTCGGACGTCGAGGTAGCAAATAGAAAGAGTCGTCAGGATATCGCCACGCTTCTCAGGCAGCACGTGCATTGACTGACGCGAGTCAACAGCCACACAGCGACTTGGAGCACGAAGGCACTTCTTGTGAAGTTGACTCTGAGTGCAACATGAGTTTGAACCTGGATTTCTTCACTTGTAATTTTAGGGACATCGTAGCATTATTTGTCTCCACATCCTGTTTTTCTTCACTATTGCAAATAATTGTCATCCTCCTCGAAGTGCAGGGTGGAAGATGGAAGCTCACGAGCAGCAGCAGCAAGATGCGGCAGCAGCGGGGGCGGCGATCAAGCCAAAGCGCAAGCCGCCGCGCCTGACGCTCGCAGACAGCGCGCTGCCGCTCGGCTTGTCTCTTCACAACCATGCGCATCCAGCGGCAGCTGCGACAACTGCTGATCGTGATGCAACAGCAGCAAGCGAGCAGAGTGAGCGACCACCAGCATCCGCTGTAGCACCAGCAGCACCGTCGCGTGTGAGCGAGCGCCTTAGCTCACCTACGCGCGACGACGAACCTGCGTCTGCGGTTGCACTGTTCCTCTCGACGCTCAGTGCAGATGGCGTTGCGTCTGCACCTGGTAGCAGCGCACGACCCGACCCAATCGCTGCGAGTGCCATTGGCTCGCGGCGCCAAGTCGCAGAGAAGTTCAAGAAGCGCGGCCGCGTCGAGAGCGCAAACCTCGATGAGCACTCGTTCACGCGCGCATCGAGTCGCAGTCACGCTATCACGCTGCTCCAGGCGAGCGCTGGCAGCGGCGCTAGTCGCGTCACGGCTGCTCCGACAGCCTTATCGAGTCGCACAAAGCGCGGTCTGCCGCGATCGCACTCGACGCCGACGTTGTGCAGTCAGGTACGTCCATCTGTGCGCTTGCAATGGCCTGTTGTCTCTATCATACACACACACTCACGGTTGGACCATCACTCACAGGCCGACAACACTGCGATCACAAACATCTTCCCAGACATCAACCCGCGCCACTTGCGCATCGCAGAGGTCAAGTCGTGGTACTGCGCGTGGATGGACAAGCCACCGCCTGCGTCACCAGACGCGTCGTCTGTGATCACGCGCGCGCTCCAGCAGCAGCAGACTGCAGCAGCGGTCACGTCGCCGCGGTCGCCACTGCCACTACTGCGCCACGTCCCGCGCCTCGCTGGCGTCCAGAGTCCATTGCGAGGACCGTTCACACCGCCACTTGTCCAGAGTCCGCGCGCTCAAGCCTCTCGCGCAGTAGACGAGCAGCTCGACGACGAGATCGTCGCGCTCACGAGTGCGTTTGCATTGGAAGACAAGGCGTCCGTAGCGCCAGCTCCAACCACGAGTACCACCAGCAGTCGCAGTACGAGTCCGCCACCACTGACAACTGCAACGCCGTCCTCTAAACGGCCGCAGCTCCGTCTCAAGCTCGAAGACATGCCGACGCCGCAGCAAGCAGAAGACCGCGCACAGCGCGCTGCGAACCGCTTGATTGCCAAGCGCGAAGCAATGGAGAAAGCGATGGCTGCGTCCGCAGGCACAGCTGATGCTTCGACAGCAGCAGCAGACGCGGCAACGCCCAGTGCTGCGCCTGGTATGAGTGCGGCGCAGCACGCGCTCGTGCGTCTCAACTTCAAATCCTACAGCTCGGGCGATGACTCGGACCTGCAGTCGCCCAGTGGTATGACCATGTTGCGTGCCTCTGCTGTTCTGTCACTTGACCGTGTTCGATAGCCTCACTGACAACGTACTGGGCTTGGTTGTGTACGCAGACGCTGGACGTCACAGCGCTGGCAGCGCGTACTCGCCAAACCACGGCATGTTCACGACCAAGAGCGTCGCAGTGTCCGAAGCCGGCATCTCGTCGCCCGACTCGGCGTGTCTGCACTTGCAAGAGAACTTGGAGAAAGTGCGCGAAGTCGGTCGCGGTGCGTCTGGCATCGTGTACAAAGCGATTCACATCCCAACGCTCAAGGTCGTCGCGATCAAGGTGCGCGTCGTACTTGACGTGACCGCTCTCAGTCACGTGCGCATTGCTCATTGTCCTGGATGTGTCTTGTGACCCTCACACTTGACACGTCGTGACACTAGGACGTGCCAGTCTACGGACGCGGCCAGCGGCGGCAAATGGTGCGCGAGCTCCACGCGCTGTACTCGAACCTCGTGCCGATCAGCACCGAGCGCGACAGTCCAACGGCATCGGCGCATGGCTCTGCGCCACCGCGATCCACGTACGTCTCTCCACCCATTGCGGCGCTCAGTGGCTACTGCCTAGCTCCAAGCTGACGTCTCTCATGCGTGTGGCGCTGATGACCGTTGACGCGACCAGGTCGAGTCCATACATCGTGTCGTTCTACGACGCGTTCGTGGATCGACCAAAGAACTCAATCTGCTTGGTGATGGAGTACATGAGCACGGGGTCGCTCCAGGACATTGTGCTACGTGGCGGGTGCCAGAACGAGAAGATCCTCGCGCGTCTCGCACTCGGCGTCCTCCGCGGCCTTGCGCACATCCACAAGAAGCACATGATCCACCGTGACATCAAGCCGCACAACTTGCTCACGAACCGCCAAGGCGACGTCAAGATCTCGGACTTTGGTCTTGCGCGCACGCTCAATGACAACTTGAGCTCTGCCAAGACGTTTGTCGGCACGCTGCTCTACATGGCGCCCGAGCGCATTGGCGGCGGCGACTACTCGTATCCAGGTACGATACGTCTAGATCATCCTGGTATCGCTCTGGTTGGTTCGTCGTGAGGCTGACGCTCACACGTGTGCTATTGGCGGTCGCTAGCGGACATTTGGTCGTTTGGTCTTGCGCTCATCTCGGTTGCACTCGGCAAGTACCCGCTGCCGACGCAGGACGGATTCTTTGGACTCGTCGACTCGGTGCGTCTTCGTGGCTGTAGCTGGCTGTGTCGATGCGCTGGTCGAGCGTGTTGAGACTCAACACGCACACTCGTGCGACTGCTACTGCTACTACTGAGCAGGTGGCGAATGAAAAGTTCCTCGAGCTGCCAGCTGACGTCTTCTCACAGGAGTGCCGGTCGTTTGTCCAAGAAGTGCGTCTGCCCGAGTCAGCGTGAGCTCTCTCGTGTGTTTGCTGTGCGAGTGGCTGCTGACATGCGCGCGGTTGTCTGTTGCCACTGCGTACTCAGTGCGTGCGCATTGATCCAGACGAGCGACCGTCAGCACAGGACTTGCTCACACATCCGTTCGTGACGATGTACTCGCCAGACGAGACGCTCACTGAGGTGCGGCTGATCAAGTGTCTGTCTGTCTATGAGAGCCACTTTGACTGCTTGTGGTACAGACGCACTGACGTTCTCTCTCTTGTGCACGCGCATGTGTCGCCAGTGGACAGCGTTCATCGAAGAGAAGCAGCTGTGCGAAGACCGCGTCGCAGAGGTCGACTCGCTCGCTGACGCCGTCTATCGCCACATCTACGAGCGATGCGTCAAGTTCTCGTTCCAGCCTCAGGTGCGCGCTTTGCTCTTCGTCCAGTCGCTCTCTCTCTCTCTCTCTCTCTCTCTCTCCTACATGTGAGTGAGAGCAAGACATTCACACACTTGTCACTACGCAGTCGGACTATGGCGTATCGTTCCTATCGCAAGCGACGCCAGCGTTCTCTCGACGCCACATCACGATTGATCCCGTGCAGATGAGGTACGTACGAGCCAGTCACTTCAATGGCGAATCGTCCCTTGGCGTTGACACTGAGCTGACATCTATGCGTGTGTGGCTATGCGCTGGACGACCTGTCTGCCTCTCAGTCTCCAACTCGGACTAGCAAACGTCCTCGGCGTGCCAGTGCACAAAGTCTACGAGCAGTTTGAAGTGGTACGGACGCGTGAGCGTTTGCCGACCGATGTCTTTGTGCTGCTGCAGCTAACAGTCGTCCTGCGTCTGCTTCGGCTGATGACACTCGCTAGAAACGGAGCTTCTACAGTGACAAGCTCTTGGAAGACTACTGCTACTCGCCGCAGAGCTGGACGGCATCGCCAGGCGACGCGCGGCGTCAGCAGCTCTTTGGAAGTGATACGGAGTCGCCCGGACGTCCAACCACGCGACACAAAGGCTCGTTCTGGCGCAAGTTGCAGAGCAGCATGGCCAAATTGGGGAGTCGGCGAAAGAAGCGCGACAGTGCGACTGGACGAGATGCAGATGACACGCGATCGTCGTCTCGATGGACGTAGTCGGAAAAGTGCGTTTGGTCCCATGGCACTCGCTTTAGGACAATACGAGACAAGCTTCCACTGCTAGACGTCGCGTTCTTCATCACTAGCTGATTGAGAGTGTGAACCAGAGCCACATTGCGACTCTGTGCTTCGTCGTAAGGATGCAACAACGACTACGAGTTCATTGGCATCGTCTGGAGCTGATCAGAGCTAGTGCGTAACATGACAGTTTGGTTCATGAGCAATCTTATGGAGCAAAGATGGGTGCTTGAGCACGACCACAGTTCACAGTCAGGCTCGTGTAGTACAAGTTGTGGTGCAGGACATCGTCGTGCAGAGTCAACAAGCCTCAGCAGCGCTTCTGGTCTGGTGTACTAAAGTACAACAGATCACACTCGAGCGTCAGCATTGTACGGATATTCATTCAATAGTTTCATTCCTGATAAATTCTCGGACAAAATTCCAATACAAACGGACGAACAGAAATAGATATCTCGGATAAAACTTCAATAGTGACTGAAAATATATTGTAGCAGCAAATCTGAAAAAATATAATATGATTAAGATATAATCCAGACAAAAAAGGATATATAAAGAATAGTCGGACATTCAACATTGATTTCGATGTTGCGTCCTATGAATCATACAGTTTGGAGTCATCAAATTTAACTAATGTATCCACGTTCATAATTGATCATTATTTCATTGAACCGCTTGTACAGTCCACCTACTAGCTTTCAACTGTGATCACAGCAATGTATCCCTTTGCACCACGTTTTACACTGTTCGCTAAGATATCTCTCTTGCTGACTACCTTGATCTCGCATCACACGCTCTGCTGTGGATCGAGTGAATGAGCACTAACCGATCGAGTCGAGCATTTTGTATGGGTTTTTGGAGCCGGTATTTTCGATCGCCACTTGATTAAATTGTTGATTTCGCAGCAACATCTGGACGAAATTTTGTAGCATCTGACAGATAGATTCATTCGTTGTAAATGTGGTTTCGTCGAATGGGTTGTAATGCTGTTTTCAGAGTGCAATACAAAGTGGTTCAATTGCTCAAGAGTGGGTGTCCGTACAGCTATTAGTTGGACTGTACTTCGAAATACAACTCGTTAGCTATAAAAATCAATATCCAATATCTTTTCAATGACTATTTTTGTCGACACAACAGATCACGTTTGACCATATAACAATTTTGATATAATCTCAGATAAAACCACACAAATGATTGAAATTAACCATTTTGAACAAGCTATCGAAAAAGTATAGAAAAATGAAAAAAGGACAAATGATGCAATGTCGGACACGTGCATCATAAAGAACTCATGTTCTTTTTCTCGATATTGTGTGCTTTATGGCTTTCGATGCTGCAATGTGAATGTGACTCATAAGATCTTGTGTCCTTTTTGACGCAATAGCTGCACAAGCAGCTCTCGCACTTGCATCTGCGCTCGCATCAACAGTTGCACACACACATACACTCTCATCCGAACTTGCACTCGCATTCGCATTCGCTCTAAGATCTGACGTTGTACTTGCACACACACCTCGTACTTATGTAGCCTCAATCACGCACACATGCACTCGCCTCGCACTCATGCACCACTTTGCCCTCCCTCATACTCTTAACAGCACTTGCATGTGCATTCGTAGCCGCTGCAGCGTTTGAAGTTACTAGGGTCACATTGTTGCCACCAACACTGAAAAAGTGTTGTAGATGTTCTCGCAGTCGCTACAGCGCAGAACCAAGTACAGGATGCAGTCACAAACTCGCATTCCTTATATTTGCGCTCTCATGACTCGCAAACAGCAGCCGCTATTGCACTCGTCCACCGCCAATTGCACTCGCGCTGAAAGCACAATTTCACGCACTGGTTCTTCATCGCACATCGTCCCGCGCAGTCGCAGGCCCTTTACCATCTCGGTGCGGGCGAGCTGATGCACTCGATCACACTCTCAAAACAAATTCGCGTTCCCACGATTCTTTCCATCTTTGTAGAACGTTTGACGGTCATTTTTCGCGACGTGTTTTGAAATCACTGTCGTTTGTTCGCGAAAGGGTTAAATCGAAATCAAAGAGTGTGTACACTCCCGATCAAGTCTTTAGTTCCACCACGTTTCTATATGTAACTGCAAATGAAGAATTGGCCGATGCTTTTTGAATATGTGATTCCCCTCATTCTGAGCTTTATAACAACTGCCAAACGCGCGCTAAATCGATCTCTGGGTCGTGCCCACCATACAAATTTCAGGTTGCCATGCTTGGACAAGTACTTAGTTCGAATCACACCATACAAAAACCAAGATGTATTTTTTGTCGACTACGCCTGTCTTTTTGTTGGCCATTCATTTCTGTGATAAAACCTGAAGTTTTACCGAGGGCGACGCCAGCTCCCAAGAGCGGACGTGCCAGGTTGCCCGTCTCCCAGGCCACACATAACGTGATTGCGTCGTTGATGATGTTGCGCGACGTGGCTTGACCCGCATCGAGCAGTGTCGATAATCGATCGTTGCCATTTGTGTGCTATGCACCTCCACGACGGAATGAGTGAGACGGGCTCAAAGATGGATCTCCGCTGTAATCGATTGAAGCGTTGATGTTCGAAGTTTGCACACCCACTTTAGATTTTTAATATGTGACGACTCCAAATTTGAGGTGTTTGAACTTCGTTGCGTACTCATGATAATTATGACATGCTTGTAGCAGCAAAAGCGTTGAGGATAATTTCTCACGCTCACATTTGATTCAGTCACTGAGAAGAGTGTGCCGGTCTTTCAGGAAGGTCACTCAAATAATTTTAAGTTCACTCAAACAATATTGTGGCAGAAGACTGATTGAATTGAGAGTGAATGTGCAATATGGGTATGAAAGACAGAGCGTTCTACACAGTAAAACCAAGTATGTACATCATGGACACTGATGTCGATTACAACTGGCACTGCGGCCGCGCACCACAGTCGTTCTTGAATGTTGCGGCGAGTTGGGGATCTTGCATTTTTTGCTCTTGTGTGGCTAAGTCCATACGGAATGTTGGGTTTTTGTAGGCCAAACCAAGCGCAAGTCGTGGTGGACCGCCAAAAGGGAGACTCGATAACATCATGTCGTGGTTAAAACATGAAGCCTCTGGTTACATCATTTTCTTTTGTGCTGTGTTCAGACGCTGTTGCACCAACTTGCTACACAGTGGCGCAGCTTGTGAAGCTAATCCCGTTCACCAGAACACTGTCGGAGAACTTGTAGTCAAAATTAGATCACAAGGTTAGCAGTATTGGGTGTGTGAGAGTGAACTCGGTCGTTTCGAGCCACGTCCGGATAGCACGAAGCCGTCGCGCGCACTCGCTCGCTGACTCGAGCAGGTCTCACTTCTACTTCTTTGAGGATTCGCGGGTATTATTGCGAACATTCAAAATCATATATCATAATCATACATAAAACAGACCCAGGGATCGGTTGTTCCGATGTTGACGAGTTTTTCCGTTGTTGCCTGAACAACAATGCGACCACAGCTGTATTGAGACCACTAGGTACGGAGCATGACTCACAACTCAAGGCAACTTTGACCGCGTATACGACTGTTGTAGCAGTGCCACTTTCTAGCCATATGAACGAGGATTCAGGATGTAGCAAGATCCATACATGCACTGCAGTTCCCGAACCAACATGGCCATCGGAAGGCCCGTCGCTACAGAGCGGATCTAGTCAGTCTCGAACTCCCAGGAGTTAGGCACGTGGCCGCCTGACAAGTCAACAAAAGCACAAGCAACAACAACAATTTCTTGAATTCGTTAGCCGATGTTTTAACGCGATCGACGCGCCAAAGCATTGTTGTGTCCATGATATGCGCGTTGACGAGTGCTTTTAGAGTGTCATCATGAATTCACATGGACACACAAAGTTTCGAATAACCTCTTGTTCTGAACGTCACGCGTTTGTTTGCTCCTTGCACGCGCAACGGGATGTTCTTGTCACTCGCGGTCGACGGCGCACCTACCTTTCTCGCCATCCTGGCGCATTTTCTAGTGTGGTGGGGAAACTTAGAATGCGGCTAATGGATCGTGACTAGGACGGCAGGGCTGGCAAAACTACAAGTGGTGGATGCGCTCGGACTTCTCGGGGAAGAAACTCATCAGCATCGTCGAAGGACTAGTCAAGATAGACTTACTCGTCACACGTTCGATCGATCTACTGATCGCAACCACACATGTTGCAACCAGCCTCTTCGTAGGTGTTGTCATCTTTCTGGTCATTGGTTTTGTCGGATGTTTATTGACTTCTTTCCTAAATGTACGAAAATCTGTACGGATATTTATGCTTTGTCTTTCCAGTCAAAGGCACTTCCTGGCAATAAGCAATAAGCACAGGACGTAATGGCAGCCAAGGACACGTCGTCGACGATTGCGCCGCGACGTGCTGTGCGCAGCGCACGTGCAGTCAGCAAAGCGGGTTCGAGCATCACGAGCGACGCATCGAGCAGCAAGAGCAGCACGTCGAAGAAATCTGCGAGCTCAAACGCTGCTGCAAAGCGCAAGAAAACGTCCAAGTACGTCTGTCGTCACGGGTCCACTAGCTACGCTTGTCAAGCACACGGCAGCTCACGACTTCTCTACGCTCTCACTGCATAATGTCTGTATGAACGACTTGTAGACGCGATGCAGATGACGAAGACGACGACGCAGACGCAGACGCACTGCTCGCAAAAGTGAGCGAAGACACTCGGAAGCTCAATCCGTACGTCCATACGCTCTCGCTATAGCTGCATCGATACGTACAACAGCCTCACGCATTGCTACTCATGTGCTATACGCTCTCATACTATAGCAAGCGCAAGCGCGGTACCGCTGCGAGCGCAGCGATCTCAGACGAGTTCCTGAGCCTCGACGCCTTACTTGATACGGACCTGGAGCTCCAGCGCAAGAAGCAAGCGCGCGAGCGCAAGCTCCAGAAGCTCCGGGACGAGTGCGACTCGTCGCTTGCAGACCCAACAGCTGCGCTCCTGTCTGGCGCATCGCCGCTCGTGAAGCTCATGAGCGCAATGGCGAACAACATGACGAGTCTCTCGGCCGACAACGACGTGTTTGCCGCCAACAGCAGCAGCGGCGCGACGGCGGAAGAGAAGTTTGGCTACGTCTTTGCGCCGATCACAGAGCCACTGCCGCTCAAGCGGTACGAGCCGACGCCAACAGAGCTCGCGAGCGACCTCCAGTGCGTCTACCGCGCCATGGCGACTGCTAACGACGACGAACTCGGTGCGCTGCTCTGGAGCAAAGCAATTCTCCTGCGCTGCGCTCTCAGTGCGACGCCACAGGCCAAGACGAAGGCCAAGGCAATGGCAGAGGCAGAGGTGACTGAGCTCCGCAGCAGCAGCAGCAGCAACAGTGAGACTGCTCTAGACTCAGCGATCGTCTTGCCTGCGAAGATCTGCACGTGGCTCTTCACGACGAGTGCGTCCTGCTGCGCTGTCTGTTTGTATCAGAACCTGGTGCATTCGTCGACTGACGCGTCTGTGGTTCTCGCTCTCTTGACAGTGTCGACGCATAGCAGCGGCCACGTGATCCGCGGCTGCCTCAGTAACTTATTCCTCGCGCTCGACCCAGCGCACAAGACGTCTGCTGTACGTCTGTACTTTCTGTGTGGCTGTCTCTCTGGTCTAGGACGTCTTAGCTGACGTACACTTTGATCGTCTGTCGTCTCTAGGACCTCCACGCTGGGCTCCCGAGTGCGTCGTTCTGCGAGTCGATCGAGAACTACCGCGCTATGCTCAGCTCCGCCGCTGGTGCAGATGCGCGTCTCCAGATGGCGTGGCAGCCGACTGTCTACGACTTTCTCAACGCCTTTCGGACGTTTGGCTTCCACGACAGCAAGCGCTCGATGAGCACGAAGAGCAAGATCGACGCGACGCCAAAGCGCACGACGCCGACCAAGACCGCAGCAGCAGCGTCACCAACAACAACAACAACGGCCATCAAAGACAGTGGCGACGCAGCAGTTGCGCCAGTGACACTGCCGTTCCCAACGCTCAACATGCACTACGTGCTCATGTACTTTGTCATGTGCCTCCGCGCCAAGTACGTCACTGTCTCGCAACGCCCTAGACCTTGCGCTCGCTCGCTGGCTGCCTGACTAACGGATTGTCTATGCTTATGACCAGTGTGCTCAAGCTCGATGGCTACGACGCGTTCAGCTTCACGATGTTCTTCCTCCGGATGCAGTTTGAGAGCGAGCTGCACCCAGAGCTCGTGCAGCTCGCGTCGATCTGCATTGAAGAGCTCTTGGAGGTCTTTCCGAAGACCGAGTGGCGTCGCGAGTGGGCGCCGTCGCTCGTGCTCCGCATCGCCGGTGTGCACGAAGGACTGTTTGACTCGCCAGCAGGGTGGCTCACCGTTGCGCGGCGCTTGCCTCGGACGCTCCGCGGCACGCAGCTCACGACGGGACTCTGTATCTACGTCTTGCAGCATCGGATCGACAAGACGCCAGTAGAAGGCGTACGTTGTTGGGCTAGGACCAGTGCCAGTGTCCCGTGCCTAGTACCGCACACCTCTTGTCTGACTCTGTCTGTCGATGGTGGCTCTGTGTGGCTAGGCGACGTCTGAGCGACCGCTCAAGTTCCCGATCCAGAGCGGTCTCGTGCTCGACATTGTCGCTGGGATCGTCGAAGACCTCACGCTCAAGTACACGGAGACGCGCGCGAGTGGGAAGAAGATGGCGCCGCCGCCGTACGACCTTCTCTGCAAGAAAGTCGCGCTCATGGACCTGGCGCTCCAGGCGTTCCTCAACATCCTCACGCAAAAAGAGATGGCGCTGCTGCTCAAGAAGCTCGATGCGCTCACCGGAAGTCACAAGTCGACAATGTCGGCCAAGTGGCACGAGGTGCGTCCTAGTCAGGTCTTGTGCTCCTATGATAGGCACTCACGACACTCACGACCATTCTCTCGCTTTGCCTTGTTCGCCTCAGCTCAAGACGCTCGTGAGCCTCATGCACCGCAAGTACTCGCTCGAGAACCTCCGCATTGGCCGCGAGGCGTCGCCACTCGCCAAGACGACGCTCTTCATCGACGACAGTGCGAACTAGCGAGCTTCTCAGCCAAAGTCGTCGGCACTCGGTCGCTCCGACAACCTGACAGGAGAGAGAGAGAGAGTCTATGGACGAGCAGACAGAGAGACAGAGTGACGATTATGGCGGAGGAGGATGGCAATGGAGCGTAAGCAAATGCAAAGAGACGTCGTTGTCGTAGAGAGAGAGCGCCTAGAGCGCTGTAAAGACTGAGGTGAGAGGCACTGCGGTCCATTGTCCTGGACAGGACTACGACTCGGCTGCAAGCGCGGCGTACGTCTTCTGGAGCTGCACTTCGACGAGCTGCTGCGCGTTCACGTCGCTCGCGAGCTGCGCCATGCGTCGCTGCAGCGCGTGGGTCTCGATCGTCGCAAGGGCGTCAAAGCACGAGCGCTCGATCTGCGCATTTGCGAACTCAGTCACATGCGTCTTGAGTGCTGCGCGCGCTTGTTCTGCGCGGCGCTGGAAGCCGCCGTGGACGACGCGGACACGGTCTTCGAGCTTCGCCGCGCGCTTGGCGAGCGTTTGCTCGAGCGCTTGGAGCTCTGCAAACTCTAGTCGCATCGCTTGGACGCGCGCAGCGTCGTCCGTCGCAAACGCGCGGCTCGCGCCACTGCCGTTTGGCGCGGCGACCACGTACTGCGACTGCGCAGTGTGCCACGCTGTCGCAAGCGCAAGCGGATCTGTGGTCTTCCAGACACTCGCACTCGTGCCGAGACTCGCTTCGATCTCGACCATGTTGCGCGCATGCGCGAGTTGCGCGTCCGAGAACGCTGTGAGCGCTGGGGGTGGCGCTGAGCGCTTGGTGCTGCGCTTCTTACTGCTGCTCTTCTTGCTGCTGCTGCTGTCGTCCGGAACTGGGTACGCGACTGCGTCATGCGCAAGCAGCGCAAGCATCTCGCTCGCAACGTCGTCGCGACTGCTATGGACAACGTCCGGTGAGACTTTGCTTGGGCGTGGGAGCGCCTGTTGGACTGCGAGCGACCGGCGCTTGAGCGCACGCTCGTGCTCGAGTGCGCGCTGCGCTGCAAGCCGCGCTTCACGGTCGCCAGCGTCTTCTTCGCCAAGGGCATCGCCGTCCTTGTCGTCGTCCTCCCTGTCTTTGACTGGCAATGCGATCTCGTACTCGTTCTGCGGCTGCGGGAGCGCCCCAAAGCCTTCTTTGAGACTCGCAAGCATGCGCTTGTGGCGCGCACGCTCCGCGCGTTTGCTCGCTGCAGTGTCCTGCTCGTGCTGCTCGGGGTTGATCCCGAGCTCATCGCGCAGTGGCGTCCGCGTCGACGTTGTCGAGAGCGGCGTCTCGCTCCCAGTACGCATCGATGACAGTGGCGTGCGTGACGGCGTTGCGCCAGCGTACCCCGTGCCTTCCTGGAGCGCAACGTTCTCGCCACCGAGCAGCGGCGTCGCCATGCGCGTCATTGCGAGCATGTTCGTCGCCTCTTGCATGATCGTGTCGTGGACATCACGGGCAGCTGGCGTCGCTGTGCCAGTGCGCAGTGGCGTCGCAGTGTAGTCGCCCATGAGCGCGCGCGTCTCAGTCGCACCACTCGCGCTCTCGAGCGCAAGTGCTGCAGCATGCGCTGCGTGCATCCCGAGCTTGGCCAAGTCGGCGAGCTCGTCGTTCGACACGACTGGCGCTGGCAACGCCAACGCTGTGCGCTTGATCGCATGGAGCGGATCGTTCTTCGCGTTCACAGCGGCAATGACTTGCGGCAGACTCGTCTTCATGAGTCCTTTCTGCCGCTTTGCGTCCTGTTTGCGCTCTTTCTTCTCCTGTGCGTCGCGGCGCTGGCCTTCGAGCTTATCGAGCTGCGTCGCCGCGGTCTTTGCATCCAGCTTTGCCGCGTTCGAGGCTCTGCGCTCGTCCGAGACGTCGTAGAAGCCCACTGGCGCCGTCTTCTCGAACGGAATCTCGTTTGCATAGTCGAGGAACTTGCGCTTCTTGCTCGAGACGCCGCCGTTCGAGCGGCCACCGACGCCAGCGGCTTTGAGCTCGCGGCGCTTCTGGAGCGTCGCGAGTCGCCGCGCTTCTTCGAGCTGCTTCTCGCGCGCTTTGCGCTTTGCTTTCTTCCCTTTAGTGTTGGCCAAGCGCGCACGGGCTTCCGACAGCATCTCCTTCTCGTCTTCGTCCATGTCGACAGGGTCCGGCCGCGCTGGCTTGTTCTCTGGGTTTGGGTCGATCTCACCAGGACGCAAGCGCCGCGGATCGTCGCTCACAGTCACGCCTTCGCGCTGCTGCGCAGCGTCAAGGAGACGTTCGTAGTGCTCCATGCACTGCGCTGCGGTACGGCCAACGATCGGCGCGATCGTGCGCCACTGCGACGGCATGAGCTTTGCGAGGTGCAGGAGCTTCTCCTCTTCTTCGCGACTCCACTCGGTCTTCTTGATCGACGGGTCGAGCCACTCGTACCAGCGCGCTTTGCACTGCTTCGCAGACTTGCGCGAGAGCAAGGACGCGACGCGCGCCCACTGGTTCATGCCGTACTTCATGACCGCGGCTTTGAGGATCTCATCCTCCGTGTTCTTCCACACGCCGCCTTTGATCATGATCCGCATTGTGAACGCTGTGAAATATGCGCAGAGCGCTAACGAGAGGAGTGGAGAGTGTAACGAGAGCGCGAGGTGTGTACGATGTGCGATGCGCGCAGTCGTGGTCGACGCAGCGCAGAGAGAGGCACAGAGAGAGGAGCGACGCTCGAGCTTGGAGGAGCTTTGCTTGCTGGTGTGTCTCGTTGTGTTGGGCTGCTTGTGTGGGTGGTGCTCAGTAATAAATATTGACTACATTTTTGTGTTAATTTCTTAATTAATAATTAAGATCTCAAACGACGCGACAGGCATGAATGCAGCTGAAGCAAGTGTGGCAGCATGCGAGTGCGAGACTGCGGCAGTCGCTGCCGCAGAGGCGCTCGCTGCAGCAGTCGACAGCATCTGCACCGAGAGTGTGCGCGATCGATTCAACGTCGCGTTCTTTAGTCTCGCCGAGAGCGAGTACGACACGAACGGTCCAGGGCCATTGGCGGCGCAGCAGCCAACAGTGTTTGTGAACATCGGGTCCATGGACGCGCGGCGCGCGACCGAAGTCGTGCAGATCACTGCTGCAGCTGCAATCTACTCGCGCATGCTCAGCGCAGCGCCAGCTGCGAAGATCGCGTTCTGGCAGACGCTCCTAGCGTCCTCAGTCGGACCTCATGAGCTGTCGTACGTCAAGCGGTGGCTCGTGTACGACCCGCACCACCGGTTCCCGCGCCTCGTGCTCGACCACCGCTCACTGCCGCACGCCTCGACAAATGCGTCCTATCTGTACGAACGCGCGCGTCACCGCGCGATCGTCGCAGCGCAGAAGCGCGGCGCAGCACTCGATGCAATGATCGCGACGCACTTGGACGCGCTCCTTCCAGCGCTCACGATCGAGGACATTGGTTGCGCGAGCTCAGTGCGGCTGACACGTGGCCGGAACACACAAGCAGCTGCGTGTCTGCGTGCTGCACGCGCGTTTGTTCGAGCTGCTGGTCTGTCGGAGACGCCTTCGTTTGCGATCGGACTGCTCCTGCCGAGCCGCACGCAGACAGTGAAGCGCGTCCTTGCGATCGTCGATCGCTTAGCTGCAGAGTTCGCGACGCGGCGGTTCTCGGTCCACTCGCTCTCGTGCGATGCGCTCGGGACAGACGACGTCGTCGACATTGACGTCATGACTGCGCTCGTGACTATGAGCCATCGTGAGCGAGTGGACCATCTCGAGACTATCGAGATCGGTCACATCCGACCATACGTCTCGATCGACGCACTCCGCCGCTTTGTGCTCGCGGCGTTCCTCCCAAGCAGTCGTAGCGATATGCCAGCGCCAGCAGCTGCTGGACCTCGACGCCGTCGCCGCCGCGCGCTCTCTCTCGCTGGCAGTCTCAGTTCTGCACGCCACGTCGCGGCCGTGTGCTCCGCGCTCCGGTACGGCTGTCCGTACGGCGCACTCGACTTTGGGTCGCTGCTCGAGCGCGTCGACTATCTCGAGCGGTGGCAGTGCTGGGAATGGCTTGCGTTCGGCGTCTTCTATAGCCGCTCGCGCGTCAGTGCGAACGCGGCGATGCGCTGCCGACTCGACTTGTCCCACACTGCGCTGCTGCCAGAAGACGTCGATGCGTTCGTTGCAGCTCTCGAGGCGCCAGCGCGAATGCTCTTGCGCAGCTTGAACACCGTCGGTGGCGGCAATAGCGACAGTGGCGATGTCGTCCCACTCACGATCGACGATGGTTCTTCTGACCGTGTTGGTGTGTGCGTCCTGCGAGGCGCCGCTAAGATCTACAGTAAGCGCAATGCGGACGCTGTACTCTACACGACAGACGACGCCAGTGAGACGCTGCTTGAAGCCCTCGGTGCGACCACAGACGACCGGTGGTACTGTGTCGTCGTGCCTGGCGTCGGACTCGGCTGGATCCTACAAGCAGACGCGTTGAGTGTCGACTGGGACGCAACTACAGCGGTGATCGGGACGGACCAGACGCGCGCATCCCCACCACCAGAGCTCGCACTCGTGCTCAACTTTCGCGAAACGAGTGGCGAGGCGCGCGAGCTCCAGCGCTTGATCGAAGCCGTCGGTTCGCAGCTCGTGTCGCTCGAAGTCCACGAAGTCCTCAACGAGCGCGCCGCAGTGCTCGAGACGATCTGTACGCACTGTCCGCGGCTCGAGCACCTCGGTGTGTGCAGTTGGGACATGGTCGGCAGCGAGATGGGCGCACTCGTGCACGCACTCGAGCGCGGCGAGCGGTACAACCGCCAGCTCCAGTCGCTCGACTTGAGCTACAACGAGCTCCACGGTGCTGCGCTCGACGATCTCGTCGCGATCCTCTCGGACCCGACTGGCATGCCTCAGCTCAAAGAGCTTCGACTCTTCTTTAGTGAACTCACGGTCCCAGAAGTCACCAAGCTCTACGACGTCCTGCAGGTGAACAAGACGCTGCAGTGCCTCGAGCTTGAGCTCTACCCGCCGCGCGACCGCACGTCGGCGTACATGGCCCCACGCAACCGCTTAGACGCTGCGTTCCAGAACGAGCAGCTCCGTCCAGAGCCACTCGCATTTGCCTCCAAAGCCGCGTTCTTGAGTGTCGTGCGAGCGACCAAGTGCTCTGCACTTGCAGCAGTCGATTCGCTCGTTGTCTCGCTTGTGTTCCAGTTCGCGGCGACCGATGTACGCCGCACGCTCTTGTGGATCGAACTCGGGGACAGCATTGTCTATGGCGATCGAGAGGAAGACGACGATGACGACAACGACGACGACGACGACTACTGGATAGGTCAACCGTTGATGTGGTACTAGTACTAGTAGTAGCTACTCGCAAGTCGTAAAGTACTCTCGAGTCTTAGGAAGCGCAAGTGGCAGTGTCGTACAGTGGCGTGATGTATGTGTGTGCGTATCAATATGAGTCGGGCGACCAGCGCAGACCATGTGCGTCGCAGTCCACGCATCCGTCTCGATGTATCAAAGTAGTGCGCTCTATGATGATGCGATAGCGAGCATTTCACATTGCGGCACCTCTGTTGGCATGAGCAAGTTCGTTCCTTCCACGCATCTCTCTCTAGCCTTTGCTAACTCTCACTTGATCTCTTGATCGCTCTCTCTCTCTCTTGGACTAGATCGGAAGGCAGTGCCACGAACGGCGCGAACACTCAAGTGCAGCATATCGTCCAGTCTACGACCCTCTGTGGTCAGCGTCTTCGCGATCATCAGCACGACAGAGTGCGTGAGCGACGACAGCGCTGGCGTGCGCGCCATGAATCTCAACGTCGACCTGATAGTATCGTTTGGAGGTCTTGAACATTTCGTTCTAACTAGAATTGATTTTCAAAGCTTCGCAATTGTATCAAAACGTATCAAGTTGTTTCGCCAACTTTTGAAAAGCACGATGTTGGACCGCACAAGGACAATCACGCAGTAACGACACCGACACGACATCGCTTCAAGTCGTGTGTGTGTGTGTGTGTGTTGTGCAGACGCTATGTAGAGGTCAAAGCGTGTGCGGTAGCGTTGCGGTGGCGCAAGCAAGATGGTCTGATCGTTCCTTCCATGTATCTCCAGGCTGTTGCGAACTAGATGGCACCAGCGTGCTCAAGTGCATGCCTACATATCGTCCAGTCTATGAGCACTGTGGCCAGCAGCGCCACCACTGCTTCCCGACACGTGAGCGCAATAGCAACAGGACTGACATGCGATCGCTACCAAGTTTTGCGCCTAGAGCTCCAACGACGAGTGTGGAGGGAACTTGAACAGTTGTTGCTAAATCGAATTAGAAGCGCTTTTCAAGCTTGGCATTTGTATTGTCATTTTATAACGTTGGTTTTGGTCATCGCAAGCGCACTTCAAGCAGCCGGCAAACTATTAATACCACCAACTACCTGCTGTCGTCTTGGACGAACGAGCAGCAGTAGTACCAGCGGTACCAGCAGCTGTGCTCTCACACGGCACTCTTCTACATCCCGCAGAGCTCTCTTGAGCGATCCTTCCAGCAGCAGCAGTAGCAGCCTGCATAAACTCTCTAAGATCAACGCAATAACCCCTGCTCTTAGAGACTCGAAAATAATTCCCAAATATAGAAAACCGGAAAAACGGCTTCAAGCAGCAGCAAAACTACTCAAAGGCGATCATTCGCACATTCGCCCCCGTCACGTCACAGCCGCCGCTGTCGCTGCTGCTGCAGCTGCGTGCCGGTCGTCGCCCTGCCCACACATCGATCCATCCGCACACGTCTGCGCGCACGTCCCCCTCTGCAGACGCTCGACACCTATCGTTCGTACAGCAGGAGCAACCGCGTGTTTTCACTCGCGTCGCTGAGCGTCACAGCCGCGAGATCTTCAACCGGCGCTCTCCGAGTCGTAAGTCAGCAGCAGCAGTAGCTGCATGACGCTGCAGACGACTGCGCCTGCACTGCGCGACGACACGCGCGCGCGACACAAGCAGGACGTCGCAATGGCCGAACTAACGACGAGCAACAGCAATGCATGGCGCGTCGCGTACACTGCTGGCGACCGCACGCGCGGGCTCGTTGAAGGTACAACCACATACACATTCTCTATCTCTCTCCATCTCTATAGACGAGTAACTGCTCATTTAGACACACTACGCCTATCGTACACATGCAGCGGAAGTGATCTCTGCGATCGAGTACGACCGCTCCGGCGACTTCCTCGCGACTGGGAACAAAGGCGGTCGCCTCACAATCTACGCACGCAATGGGAGCCACTCGACCACGGTACGTTGCTCTCTATACGTGCGTACTATAGCCACATCGATAGACACACCCACAAGCTAACACACCCACGTGTTTGTAGGATGGTACCAAGTTTGGCTCGAGCGCCACGCGTCCGAGCGGATCGATGTACACGCCGTACACTGAATTCCAGAGCCACAACGCCGAGTTCGACTACCTCAAGAGCCTCGAGATCGAAGAGAAGATCAACCAGATCAAGTGGGGCCGCGCATCGAACAACTCGCAGTATCTCCTCTCGACGAACGACAAGACGATCAAGCTCTGGAAAGTCTGCGAGCGCAACGTGCGCGAAGTCACGCAGTACAACGCGCAGGCGTTCAACAGCACTGGCACTGGCACTGGCCGTGCAAAAGTGATCTGTCCGAGCGGCATTCGCTTGCCGCAGTGTCACGTGCGCAATCGCGTGACTGCGAGCACTGCGAAGCGCGTGTATGCGAACGCGCATACGTACCACATCAACTCGATCGCGCTCAACAGCGACGGCGAGACGTTCATGTCGGCCGACGACTTGCGCGTGAACCTCTGGAGTCTCTGTCGCACGGACCAAAGCTTCAGTGCGTCGACAGGCTCTGTGACGCACTCGCTGTCGTCCTATTCGGTCTTGTCGATGGCTATCTGACCGAGTTGTATCGCTGTGACTGCTTGTGTGTCCTAGACATTGTCGACATCAAGCCAAAGAACATGGAGGAGCTGACGGAAGTGATCACAGCCGCGGACTTTCACCCGTCCCATTGCAACATCATGATGTACAGCACGAGTCGCGGCGCGATCAAGCTCGGCGACATGCGCCAGGCAGCCCTCTGCGACTCATACTGCAAAGGTACGAACGCGCCGCTGTGTCTCGACTAGGTCAAGGACGTGAGAAGCCATGCACGTCGTACTGACACTCATCCGCCATGGCGCAATAGTCTACGAAGAGCAAGAGGACCCAGAGGCGCGCAGCTTCTTCTCTGAGATCATTGCGTCGATCTCCGACATCAAGTTCTCACCAGACGGTCGCTACATCATTGCGCGCGACTTCCTCACGCTCAAGATCTGGGACGTGAACATGGACTCGCGACCGGTCCAGACGATCAACGTACGTGTCGCTCATGAAGTGTCTTCATGTCTGTTCGACAGTGTTGAGGACCTTAGAGACTTGAGTCTCAGACCCTTTGGCTCACTGTTGGACTGGACGTGTCTTCTATGACGGATGGACACGACAGATCCACGAGCACTTGCGTCCGCGCCTGGGCGACTTGTACGAGAGCGACTGCATCTTTGACAAGTTTGAGTGCGCCGTGAGCGGCGACGGCAACAACTTCCTCACAGGCTCGTACAACAGCGAGTTCCATATTTATGACCGCTACGGCCGCAGCGACTTGTGCATGTCGCCCACGCCGCGTGCACCGCGTCGCCACTCGATGCCGATGCACATGATCACGCAGCAGATTGCGAGCGGCGGTGGGACTGGCGCTAGTGGCAGTGGCGGTGCAGACCCCGACTCGCTCGACTTTTCGCGCAAAGTGCTCCAGACGAGCTGGCACCCGACGCTGAACGAAGTCGCCTTGTCGATCCGTAACAACTTGTACGTGTACAGCATGTGAGAGAGCGAAAGAGAGTGCATCGCATCCGATGCTGCAGTGCGACTGCAGTCGTTAGCCTCACTCTTGACGCCAGTAGTCGTAGCGGTAGCAGCAGGGACATGCGACCGACTCGAAGACAGACTGAATGCCACCGACTCGCCCACAAACCCGAATAAAAGCACACCTGTTACCACCACCTGCAGTAGCAATGACCACCAGTGCATCGAGACACAAGGCAACTAAGGTTGCTGCGGCTACTGCTCTGGTGTTGGATAGATACTGTTGGTGTGTGGCATTCGCTCGTCCTGCGCTTCTTTGGTTGTGTGTGTGGACTGCCAGAGCGCTCACTACACCGTCTCTCAGGTCAAGATGGCTTTGAACTCGTCAAACTCGATCTCGCCACTTCCGTCGACGTCGAGCTTGTTGATCATCTCCTGGAGTGGGCATTCACAGTGTTGCTACGTCAGTCAATGCGGTCACCATGGTCAGTTTGCTACAGGAGCAGTTGCACGCACTTCGATGTTGATCGTGAGGCCAAAGTCGCCTTTGATGATCTTCACGAGCGTCTCTTTGCGCACAAAGCCGCTCTTGTCCGTCTTGCCGCCGCACGCAACGAACGCATCGACTAGCGACCACGTAGTCAAGCAAGCACGTCAGTGAGCAAGTGTCTAGGATCAAACAGAGCGCTCAGGAGCATTGCGAGGGTAGAGCAGCTTCTGCTGGAGCGACGCACTCATATCACTGTCGTCTTCGTACATCGCTGCGCGGTCTTTCTGGTTGTCGATCACTTGGAGGAACTCGGCAAAGTCTATGGCACCAGGAGTCTTCAGGCGTCAGCCCGCGATGTTGTCACGTCTGCATGCGAATGTACTTGGATCTCAGAAGACGCACCGATTGCGCCGCTCATGTCTTCGTCGACTTCACTGATCATCTGAAAGAGCTCTTCTTCCGTCGGTTGCTGCCCCATTGCTGTACGTTCATGGACAACATCAAGAGTCTCGTGTGAGCAAGTACCATGGCTTGGATGAACTCAAGCACTGCGAGAAGCAGTCGCGACGCACCTTCGAGCACTTGCCGCAGCTCCCAGACATCGATCGTCCCGCTCCTGTAGCTCACGGCACATCCGTCGCGATCAGTCATGACAGCATGTCGAGACTCGCAGAGCCACAAGACGACGCACCGGTCTTTGTCGAACGCAAGGAATGCTTCGCGACACGCATCGATCTCGTCCTGTGCGAGCACCATCGTCTCTCTCTCAGTCTCTCTCCAGTCCCTCTCAGTCTATCGGAAGCTCTGAACGAGCGCACTGCGGCTCTTCACGAGCACGTCCTCAGACAAAAGACAACCAAAATACTTGCGATTCGTATGACCATTGCCTTGGACATCGGCACTCTCGCTGCTACTCGGAACGAGCTCTCTCTCTCTCTCTTACGCTACGTCACGGTGTGTTGCCATGGAGCTGCTCGTATGAAGCAGCTAGTTCGCGAGGATGCGCTGTGGCTGCGCGCCGATGGGGATGATGTTCTGGAGCAAGTAGTTCTCGTTGTTCGCCTCGACTTGCGTGAGGTCGTACTTGTAGTTCACCATCATGCCAGCGCTCTGGTGCAGTCCCTATCGCCACACAATCATCACAAGCACAAGTCGACAGTGTCAAGACCTCCGAGCAATCCTTTGCACGACCACAGCTGAGCGAGGACGAACCTTTGGCGACGGGTCTGCGAGCCAGTTGATGCGCTCAAAGATCGCGCCGTTGCGGATGTGGAAGTTCGAGACAGGACATAGCGCCTTCCCGCGCTTCTTCTCTTCGTAGATGTACTGCGCACCGAGCTTGAGCAGAATCGGCTCGAGCGCACTCGCGAGCGCCGCGTTGTCGTGCCAGTTCTCAATCGCCAGCGCGTGAAGCACGAGTGCGACTGACGAGAGCGCACTCTCATCAGCTCCAGTCGCAGCAGTCGTGAGTGCAGCGCGGAGCTGCGTGAGGTGCTCTGGTCGCACACGCAACGTGTCGTCCGAGCGACTGCGCTGAGTCTCGAGCCACGGCACGAACTGCGGCATCGGACTCAGTGTCGCGAACGTCTCGAGCTGCATGTGCTCGGTCTTGAGCGCCTTTGCGACCTCTTTGATGAGGAAGTTCCCAAGATCGACGCCCTATCGAGTGAGACGCATCATAGACACGTAGGACACCTCCGTCTCAGTCTCTCTCTCTCGCATCGGCCTAGACCACGTAAGACAGACAGACGCACCTGAAGCCCCTTTTGCGTCGACGAGATCGAGTAGAAGATCGCAGCTTTTGCGTCGTGCTCGTCGTCCATGCGCTCGGTCTCGTCACGAATGTACTGCATGCTCGACGCCAGCTCTTTCACGAGCGCCACGTGCACAAACACGAGCGGCTCATCGGGGACACTGACCGACCGAGCGACAGATAGGTGTGTGTGAGGACGTCGTCACAGCGTCTGCTCTAGCGTCATAATGGCTCACATAGCGTCCCATAGACGCACCTTGGATGGAAGAACGCAAAGCACCGACGACTCTTGCCTGTCGCGAGCACACACGTCGACAGTGTCGTGAGTGATATGAGACGCCCTGACATACAAACTTTCATACGAATGAGAATCAAGAGGGTCGTACCGAGACGGCGCTTGAGCTCAATGATCGTGCCGACTGGATGCACAGCTTCGTACCGAATGATCTTCTCGAGAAGCTGCCCTGACGAGCGCTCGTACGTCACGCGCTCGAGGTTCAGGAACCCGACGCTGAACCACGACGCAAGGAATTGCTACGACGCCACAGAAGCATACAGAGACTCAGATTCGGACTCGGACTTGCACCACCCGTCGCGACACGTCTCGACACACCTTTAAGCTCACGTCGAGCGACCGCAGTGCTGCCGCATCAGCGCTTGCACTCGTGTGTTTGCGCAAGACTTGAAGCAAGTCGGCGCGCATGTGCACG
The DNA here is from genome assembly GCA_023333795.1 of Globisporangium rhizosaccharum. Taxonomy (NCBI): domain Eukaryota; phylum Oomycota; class Peronosporomycetes; order Pythiales; family Pythiaceae; genus Globisporangium; species Globisporangium rhizosaccharum. The sequence goes on from JAASFN010000129.1 coordinate 27,557, forward strand.
AGGAAGAGCATACCGCCAGCGCGCTGCGACAGGATCTGCTGGAAGAACGTCTCGTAGAGCGGACTGAGCGCTTGGCGCAAGTTCCGGAACGTGCGCAAGTACCGCTCAATGTTCTCGTGGCTCCAGTCGATTGCCTGCGTCGCGTCACTCGGGTCGGATGACGCGACCTTCTGTGCGCTCTCGGTAAAGTACTGGAGACTCTGCTGGACCTGCTCGTGAGCACAGAGCCACAGGACGCTCATGAGGCTCTGACGTACTACGAACAAGAGCAGCGACTGGTGGCACCAGAGCAGACTATAGCTAAAGGATACGCACAGCTGCAGTGTCGACGTGCAGGTCGCGCGCAAGGATGAGTAAAAACTGCTTCTTCTCTTCGATGTTCAGGCTCCGGTACTTGGTGCAGAGGCTCTCGATCACGACGCGCGGGACAAAGTCTAGAGCCATTGCGACCGTAGAGACACACAGCGTCAGGCAATGGCACAAGCGCCTACAGTGAGCTATAGAGAGACACATATGTAGACGCACCGCCAGTGTTGGCTTTCGTCTTGACGACCTCTTGAATGAGCTTTGAGAGACGCTGGCGGTCGCCTGGGTTTGGGTGAGTCAGGTCGATGCTCTGGAGGAACGCCGACTCGGGGAATGCGCCAACTGTGGACGGCGCATTCTGCTGACTGTCGCTTGAGAAGAGCCGCACAGATGAAGCAGACGCAGAGAGCGAAGAGGACGCAACAAGCGGGAGCAGCGCTGCAGCTCCGCGATTGACGTGGAGCTCGAGAGATGGCAGCGCAGTGGGAGCAATCAAGGGGTATGTCGTCACAGTCAGTGCGCGTGCAATCGACTCGCTATAGCGCGCATGCGTCGCAGCACGAGGGACTGCGCGTTGCGATCGCTGGAGCATCGTCGCGAGCGCCATTGTCGCTGTCCTCGTCTTGCTCGTCGTCGTCACAATTTCGATACTGACGTCTTGATACGTGAACTGCAACTTGGATGCGCAAGAGGTCCACAAATCGGCACAGAACAGTACTGTTTGAATTGTAGCCCATGAAACACTACTACATACACCAATGCTTCGCACAGCCAGTGCCTGCCGCCTCAAGTGCGAGGGTCTTCAGAGACTTCGAGCGTGCTTTGCGACGCACGACGCTTGGTATCTCTGAAGAACCTCGCACTCTCTGTTCACTCGCAGCTCTCGTTGCTTCTGCTAGCTCTCAACTGCACGCCTTGCGCGCTTCCTGCGCAAACGGGTTGTCTCGACCTGTCGCTTGATTGGGTCGCTTGAGCCTTTGCGTTAGCGACGTCAACGGCCAGCTCGACGCCGTCCGGAAGCGCTGCCAGCAAGACACTTGCCAGCTTTGCACGCGCAACACATCGACTTGACGTGCGGTGGCGTCGTCTTCTCGTCGATCGGGCCACTTCGATCGATCGGATCACGGAGACCAAGGAGCAGCTCCAGCTTCGAGAACACGCGCTCGCAGTACGTCTCGTCGTCAATGTCGCTCGACACTTTTGCTTTGCAGCTCACGCAGCGCTGGTTCCACACGATGACGTCGAATCGGCACTCAGAGTCGCTCGTGCCGTCTGCAACAGAGATCTCGGTGTAGATCTTGCCACTAGTCCACGTTCGCTTTTCATCTCGTGAGCCGCGCCGCTGCGATGGATGCGTGCACTGGAAGCTGCCAACGAGGTGCGTGGAAGCAGGTTTTCGTCCAGGCGAGTCTTCGTTTGACGCTACTGCGCTGAACACGAGACGCTTTGTGAAATCGGGGCGATCCGTGCGCATCTGTTCAATGAGCGCGTCGTTCAAACGGTTGTAGCGCGTCTGTGCTCTGCCCTTTGACACAGTCTTGTCGCCACGACCACTTGAGCTGGCGTTGTGCGCCATTGTGAGCACTTCTGGCGCTTGAGCACGTCTTCAGTCTTTGCGTCTTTGTCAGTTCGTCGTTTTGTGCAGCTCGTTGATAGCAACTTCACGACTGCCCTCGCCAACGGAGCAGCGCAATGTTGATCGATCACCAACTGTCATGAGCTATGGCAGCAACTGGCATGTCCACATCCATCGATTCGTGTCGATGAAGCTTCATACCAACACATTGGATGGAGCCTTTCAAGGACACTCAAGCCTTCACATGAGCTCCCAGTCACTACCAACTCGCAGGTCGTGATCGTTTAGGTACATCGGGAGGTCCGAGGTCTTGTGTAGCGGATGCACTGCGAATCCTTGTGCACTGAAGACGCAACGAGGTGAACGGGACGACGTGAATGACGCAGCGCGAAAGATGTCCGAGTGTAAACACTCACGATCTGATTTCTCAAGCATCTTGGACATGCTCAATACAAATCGTCGTAGCATGTCCTGCTCTGTACCCACTTTCTGATCGGTACCTGGAATGGCTCCAAGGTCACCACGCAACACCATCGCTCGTTCGTTCACGCAACACGCTCGTTCACGAACGACGCGCTCACTTTGCAAGTCGGCACCAAGACCGCACATGCGCACATACGGACTCTGTTGCTGCTGCGCTCACACACGAGGCAAGCAGTCATGGCGATCACGACTGGCCATATCGTCATCTTCGTCGCGTGCTTCGTTCTCATGGGCGCCATTGTCTGCTTGATCGTCCGCGAGCCGCGGAGAAAAGAGCGCAAGATGCAAGCAGAGCTCCAGACCGAGCTCAATCCGAACCAAGACGAAGGCCATCGCCAGGATGTCGCGATCCAGTACGTGTCCAGCGCGCTTTTCACCTGAACTCGCTTGGTTGAGTGGCGTGGCGTGGCTGTGCTGAGCGACACGACTTTGTTGGACAAACTCGGACTGACACCATCTTGTGACTGTATGTGGTTGACTTGCGCAGTGTGGCAACAAGCGGTCACACCGTGTGTCCAAGCTGCGCGTTTGAGAACTTCTCTGGCGCAGCGTTCTGCAGCATCTGCCACACAAAGCTCGTTGCGACTGGAGTACTAATGACAAAGACTACTGTTTGAGCCAAGCACTTCAAAGAGACTCGCGTTTGAGCTCTGGATGTCCATTGCGAGTCGATAGTGCTTGTCAGATCTAGTCTCATCGCTAACGAGCTCTCCATGTCTTGAGCTCAGCGAGTCGATGGGAGCCTCTTGAGCAACATGTAGTACAATCGTCAAGTATCCATTGGACTCCAGCACTCCATCCTTCACAAACGAGCTCTTGGGCATGTCAAGCTCGGTGTTGTCGCTGTGAACAGACTCCCACGAGGTGCGAGCGAGCAGATTCGCATCCAAGACGTCACGATGACCGGAGCTCATTGTGGATCGCTGTGTACAGCAGCATCATTAAGTACATCCTGCTCAATGCGAACCTTAACTGATCAACTCGCATTCTGGTTGGCCGAAGGAGTCAATCACGCAAAGTATGCACTTGATTGCGCACTTTGCGCTTCAAAGCGATCAAAGCGCCGCTGAACGACTCTGGACACACGACGACACACGCTTGGGGCACGAGCGCTTGCTTGCTTCCGGATGATGCTGCGCGGCGGGTCGAGGTACTGCCACTTCGCGCGTTGCCGCAGCTTCGTCAAGCGCAGCAACAGCAGCAGCAACAACAGCGTCTTGGTGCGCGCACTTGGAACTAACGCTCCCTTCTTCCGACTCTGCTCGTCCTCCTCCTCCTCCCCCTTCTCCACCTCGTCATCATCGTCCTCTTCATCGCCATCATCGACACCATCGACACCAATGCCGCCACTGCGTAGAAAGAGCATTGAGCCAACTAGCACCATGACGTACCGTGAGACTGAGCCGCTCACAAGCGCAGAGGTGCGTTCGCATGGGTCTCTCGAGAGCGAGGCAGCAGAATGACACTGCTGTACGTCCTCCTATCCAGAGCACGCGACTCACATGCTCTGTGTCTCCTCGATCATGACGATGCTATAGACGTCCTCACGCAAGCACGGCGCAGCAGCAGCCTCTCGCAACAACAGCAGCAATGAGCTCGAAGAATCGCCGCCGATGCTCGCGAGCGAACTCGAAGCGCAGTCACCAACATCCGCTTCATCAGCAGCGCAGCTGTCGTGGAAAGACCGCGCGAAGACGTTTGCGATCGAGTACGGACGCGTCGGCGTGTGTACGCACATTGTGCTCTCGCTCGCGTCATACTCTGCGATCTACGTCGGCGTCTCCACTGGTGTCGACGTCACGTCGCTCCTCGACTCAGTCGGCTTCTCGGTCTCAACGAGCGAGTCGACGACAAACTCGGCCGGCTCAGCTGTGATTGCATATGCGATGTACAAGTTACTGGCGCCCGTGCGCTGGCCGCTCACGTTTGCAGTCACGCCAGTTGTGATGCGCGCGTTGCGGAGACGAGGGTACATGCTCCCAGCTGCACCAGTGCCAGCGCGTCGATCACCACCACCGCCACCGTCGAGCTCGCCAGACATGTGAGTGAGCAGCAGCAGCATGTGCCGATGAGCGCGCAGCGACAGCATTGACCACGACGTCTGCAATAGACACTATGAGCAAATACACGTTTCATACAAATATGTAATGTGCACATGTCACAGCATCGTTTCAACCAAAACGCGCCTGATTGACTGACGTGGTCACGTTCCACTCGCAAGCAGCAGGAAGCAGTGGTCGTGGCGATCGCAGCAGCAGCAGTCGCTCGCCTTGCTCACAGCCGCACACCACAAGAGCACCAGCTAGCAGTGCGTGCTCACGATGCGCGAGACCGAGCCGCTGCTTGTGCGCGCTCGTGACGAGGTACGCACATGCGACTGGTTGACTGGTTGTGTCATGCTCCTCGCCTGCAGTCGCTCATTGCTCGTATGTTGTCGCATTAGGACGCAAGTGGCGAGGATCCCAGCATTGTCACCAGATCTATACAAGAACGCAGCGATGGCGAGCAGCAGCTTCAAGAACTCACGTGGACGCAACGGCTCAAAGTGCTCGTTGTCGAGTACGGCGCAATTGGACTCGTTGTGCACACTGTGCTGTCGCTCGCACTGCTCGCACTCGTGTACATTTGCATCTCAAATGGCGTCGACGTCAGTGCGCTCCTTGCAGCAATCGGCATCTCAAACAGCGCAAACGGTTCAACAGCGCACGCTGCTGGCACGTTCGTGCTCGCGTACGCAGTCTTCAAGCTCTTGGCGCCTGTGCGCATTCCACTCACGTTTGCTGTCACGCCACTTGTGCTGCGCGCAGTGCAGCAGCGCGGGTACATGCTCCCGCCTGCGAGTCCGAGCGCAGTGCATTGCTCAAGCGCTGTGTCGTCACCGCGTCATATAGAGTAGCTGGTCTAGGACTCATGGTAGACGTAGCAGTACAAGTAAGGCAGTCGTAGTAGAGACGGTGGTGGTGTGACTGCACCAGCAGTCCGTCGTAGAATGTCGAACGATAGCAGCGCTACGTTGGACGCGTCGTGCTGACTCTCTATCTCTTACTGCACGGACGTGTCTTCGGGACTAATGAGCGCATCGACGAACGCCTTTTCGCCCGTGCCGCTCTCGACCATGTGCTGCACGGAGAGGAAGCCGTCGGCGTTCAAGCGCAAGAACGTCTCGTGCGAGTGCGCGAGCGCTTTGAACGCTTGCTGGAGCACTGCAACGTGGAACGTCGCAGCGTGACTTGGACTTGTCTCGTCGTCTGCACGACTGGTGCTCGTGCGTCTCGAAGACGTCGACGACACTGGCGCACAAAAGAACTCGATGAACGCTTTCGAGCCAATGCCGAATGCGATCTCGCACGATCCGGTCTCGGACGTTGCGCTCAGACTTAGACACTTGCGTGAACGGCTCGAGTCGTCGTCCATCGTGCCTCCAGTGACAAACACGCGGCGGTCACTGTCACTATCGGCAGTGAACATTGCAATCGTCACAGACGCAGCGCTCGGGAGGTCGTAGAGCTCGGCGAACGCTTCGTGCAATGGCTCGGACTGGATGATGCAGCGTCCAACGACTGCTGCGCTCTCGAACGCGCTCTCAAACTCGAGCTGCCCGACGTCGTTGCCGTCGTGCTCGAGCACTTGGAGCGCACACTCGCAGATCACGCCGTTGTCTTCGACGACGAGCACGAGACTCGCGCGCTGTGGCACGTACGTCATGCGCAATGACGTCGTTGCGAGTGCGCCAGGGCCAAAGATCGAGAGACACTCGACGAGCGTATTGAGACTGAGCGCAAAGCTCAGCTGCAGGTCCTCGTCGTCCTCGTCCTGTTCGTGTTCAGCGCTGTTGCTCTGTGGCTCCATTGCGAGTGTGTACGTCTCAAAGAGCTCGCTCGTGAGCGACGTCTTGATCTGGAGCGACTTGCCCTTTGAGTGCGCTGTGAAGAGCATGCCGTGCGTGTCTGCGTCGCACCGAATGCGCTGCTCTTTCTTGCCTGGGGATGCAAGACAGCTCAGCAACGTCACGAGCAGCTTCACGCTATCTGTCGTGCACGTGAGTGTCGGCTCGCGTCGCAGTGGCTCGTGTTCTTGCTGTTGCTGTAGTCGGCGTCGCTCGCGCTCCTTGTGCGAGTGCTGACTCATGTCGACGTCTTCGCTGTCGCTCGCACTGGGCTCTTGGCGGATGCGTCGGCGCCGCGGTTGAGCAGCAGAGCGCGCGCCATCGCCATCGCTCTCGCCATCGTTGCTGCTGCTCGTCATGCTGCCTTGTTGCTGTGTCGTATCGTGTAGTGGTAGTGACAAAAGCAAGGGTAGCACTACAGTGTATCGCATCGAATTGTTCTGTCTTGTTCAGTATAGCAAAACGGCTCAACACATGGCTACATTTGCCCAGAGCTCCAGCAACGATGAGCATGACGGCAGTCGCGATCCGCGGCTACGAGACGCTCGCACTGCTTGGAAGCGGGCAGTACGGCGACGTGTACCTCGTGCGACGAGAGCGCGACGAGCAGCTTTTTGCGGCAAAAGTCTCGCGCACTTGCAACTCGCACAAAAGCGACGAGCAACACCAGCGCAGTCTTGCAACACAAGAGGCAGCGCTCCTCGCGCGCTTGCGTCACGCCAACATCACGCAATGCATCGAGACAATCGAAAGTGAACATAGCTGGCAGCTCGTGATCATCATGGAGTACGCAAGCGGCGGTGACTTGGACTCGTACATACAGTCGTATCACGAGCGGTGCGTTGCGCATTGTGTTTCGTGTCTTGTATCAGCTCTCTCATCGCACACTGGAGCCTCACTGCGTCGCTCGCGCTCTCGCTGACAGGCACGAGATGATGAGCGAAGCAGAGATCATGCGGATCTTTGTTCAGATCGCACTTGCCCTCGAGTACCTGCACGCCAACCGGATCCTCCATCGGTGCGTTGTTCGTGTGCTCACTTGTCTTGCGTCCTTACAAGCGCTGCTGCTGTTGCTGCTGACACTCTGCTCTCTCTCTCTCGCTTGTCAATGGCATCTGCAGAGATCTCAAGCCAAAGGTACGTCAGACACTCTCAAACTTGTGACGTTGGTCGTACTTGATCACTGCCGCTCGTACTGAGACGCCAGTAGAACATCCTCTTGGACGCAAACGGCATCGTCAAAGTGAGCGACTTTGGCGTCTCGCGCGTCCTCCACAGCACGCTCGACGTTGCGCAGACCGTGATCGGCACGCCACTCTACATGTACGTGCTTACGCGAGACGACTGAGCTCCGAGGTCTCTTTGCAGAGATACTGAGCAAACGCTCCTTGTCGCAATCGCACAGGTCGCCAGAGCTCATGAACGACCAGCCATACGACAGCAAGAGCGATGTGTGGAGTCTCGGTTGCGTGCTACATGAACTCGCGACGTTTGCGCCGCCATTCACTGGTCGAGCCATCGGTACTGTGGTGCACCAGATCCTGCACGCCGAGCCGCCACCGCTGCCATCGCGTTACTCGAGCGAACTCTCCGACTTGGTCGCGACGTTGCTCACGAAAGACCCGCAAGTACGCTCTGCTCTGCATCAAGTCTCTTGATTGTGTGCACGAGCCATCGTCACCGTCGACTGATGTGATGCTCTGAATGCACAAACGGCTGCAGGCGCGTCCTGTGATCACTGCTGTCCTGCGCAGCGACTTTGTGCTGCGCCACGTGTTTGCGCTCACGAGCGTCACGACGTTCGAGCAGCTTCGTTGTCTCTCACAGCTTGCAGCTGGCAAAGTCTCGAGCGAGTCTTCATCGTCCAAGCCATTAGTGTTTGTATCACCGCCACCGACACGTTCACCGCCTATCGCTGAGCACTGTCTAGTACAACAGCACGCAGTCGTCGCGCCATTCGATCGAATGGCTGCAGTTCGTAATGGAGCCGCTCTTGAGCACAAGCAAGCGCAGCAGGTGCGAGTGCAGAGCGACGACCTGGCTCGACAGATCTTCTTTGAGAACCAGGTACAGCAGTGCGATGACGATCGTGCTCAAAGTGACAGACACGATGATGCAGAGCCTGATGTTGCTGAGCCAACGACCTGCGCTTTGTGCACACTCGACAGGCTGCGGCGCGTCGAAACCGAGAGCGCGTCGACAAGGAGCGATCGGCTCCAGCTGCATTTGTAGACGACGCACCAGAGCAGCTCAACCACCGAGCGCCACCGTCAGTGCAGCACCTCAGTCGTGACAAGTCGCAGTCTGCACTCGACCAAGCACGGCAGTGCTTCCTCGAGAACGCACGCATCGCAAAGCTCAACAAGCAGCGTGCGCTCGATGCGATGCGCGAGCGTGACGTGACAGAGATGATGATGGCGCCTCCACTAGACGCTGCTCAACTAGACTGTGCAAGCAGACTCAATCGAGCCACACCGCCACCTCCAGCTCCATGCGCTGCTCGAAGAGAGCGAAACAGCGCGTACGTAAGCACTAGCTTGCTCATGATCAGGATCCCATGAGTCTGGACTTGACGTTCTCAAGCTCGTCGTCTCTTACGTTTGTAGCTCGAGCTACGAAGAGGTGCTCGAAGCCGAGCGCCAGCGTGTGCGTGTCGAGACAAAAGCGCTTCAGCAGCGCATGCGTGCAGCACTGGTGCAAGACGAACAGTCAGCGCTGTCGTCGTTAAACAGCATCATAGTAGCATCACAACCCAGCGTACCGCTACAGCCAGAGATCACACCCACCTCCTAGCGACAGCACCTTCAGGCATGAAGGAAGCTGCGAGAAGCATAGCGCCACCAGTGGTCATTCATAAGCGAGTCATCCAACCATCCTTGATAGCATCGACGGTGCGTACGGTTCGAGGAGCGTGGCCACGTCCGGATGGCTGAACTCCTTCGTAATCTTGACATCCTTTCGCACCACGCGTGCTCTGGCGTTGAGCAAGATGCGAGCAATGTCGATGTGCCCGCTCAAGCTCGCAAGGTGGAGTGGAGTATCGAGATCGTCGTCCCTGGCGTTGACGTTTGCATCGTGTTCGAGCAAGATCTTGACGCACTCGAGCTTGCCCCATCGCGCCGCTTCGTGCAGCTGTGGTCCTGTCGTAGTTGTCAAGTCCTTCGATACTGGCTCCGTTGTTCAGCAGCTCCTTGATGTCGTCGCTGGCTTAGATTCGCCTGCGTTCATTGACATTTGCCTTGAGGGAGCGCTGGCTTCTCCTGCATCACGTTGGTCGACGCCAGCATCGAGATGGCTTGCTCGCTTCACGTGTGTGACGACTGCGGCTTGAGGAGAGTGAGCTCGATGATGCGGAGACAGCACAGCACACTTGCACACTTGCACGCTCGTTGGCTCGAAATCGCTGTCGAAAATCAGGTGGAGTCTGCAGATTGAGTTGAGGGTGTCACTGTCTCGATGCTGTAGACACTTCGGCGATATAGCCCGAGCGTGTAACGTAGCATACCGCGCTGAGGCGACTTGCCGACACACAGCTCCGACAACGCTATGTCCTCGTCGTGCGGACTGTACCTCGGCTCGAGCTCTCGCATGCGCACGTCCGTTCACTTGTGTCTGGTTTGTGCACACACGTCTGGACCGCCAATCGTTGCCGAGCGAGCAAGTGTCAGGACAACCAGGACCTGGCGACACCCACTATATATCGTGTGCGCTTGCCTCGGATGCACACTCTGATGTGAACGCCTGCCTCACTTCTCGATCGCCTCTCTGCTCAATCATCACGATGACAGAGATTGAGAAGATCATGATCATCGCGGCGATGCTGGCGCTGGTCGCGATCTCGTTCTGCCGGCTCGTGAGCTGCTGCTGCGTGCGCTCGCACTACAGCGGCCGTACTCACCCGACCGTGACGCTCGGTCTGCACATGCTGCCAAATACACGAGCACCAATCACACGTCCGCGGAATACACGACCGCGAGGTCCTGCAGTGTC
>JAASFN010000130.1:0-37655 GCA_023333795.1 Globisporangium rhizosaccharum
GGCACGTCTGCTGGGAGCTCGATACTGTCGTCGCTACTTTCGTGACCGGCCGAGTAGCGCGCGACGACCGGCGCGTACGTCGCACGGTCTTCTGGTGTGAGCTCATGCGCGAGCGCTGCGCGCCACGCCCAGTCAAAGAAGTGCGGCTCGCGGCGCTTGCCTTTCATCGCCTGCGGGTGCTGGCTCAAGTAGTCGTAGAGCGAAGTCGTGCCGCATTTCTGCGCGCCGATGATGACCCAGTTCGGCGCAAAGAGCTTCGAGACGCGCGCACGCGCGAGCTCGTCGCTTGCACGCGGGTCTACGAGCGTGAACATCTCGAGCAGCGCGCGCCAGAGCTCGGTCGCAAACGCATCGTCGTCTGACATCGTAGGTGGCAGCACGCGCTGCGTGACAGTCTTGACAAACGCCTTCGCTGTGATCTGCTCGATGAAGTAGTGGCGACACGCGGTCGTGAGCGCCGCGGCAGCGTCTGCGCTCACCGTCGCGCTCACGAGTTTCTCGAGCTCGCGGAGCTGCTGCCCGGCGCGCTTCTTGCGCGCTGTCTCGTCCGCGACGTCGACTTTGTCAACGAGCTCGACGCGTCCGCGCACTTGGCGGCAGAGCTGACCAGCAGGCAGGACCGTGCGCCGAGTGATCACGTGCGATGGCTCGACGTAGTCAAAGATGAGGTGAATGCGGTGGTGCGCTGTCGGGTTGTGCACGCAGTGCTTTGCGGCGTTGTTGAGCTCGACGATCGTGCCTTCGTTGAACGCATAGCGCGTCATGGACTCTTCGAGAGGACCGCTGCAGAACGCCACCTAGAGCGACCGTGTGAGGGAGAAGCGATAAGCAAAGCAAAACAAAGCGCTAGGACGCTGAGCAGATCGTCGTACGCACCTCTGGGAACGTCACGATCGGCACGTGCATGCGGTGTGTCTTGCTCACCCATGGACTGCATGACAAGCAAGGACGACACCATGGCGTTAGGTCTCAATCACATGCTCCAGCGCTTTGCATACGTAGCGTAGCTGTGCTATGGATGGCTGTGTCGACACACCCGTTGTCGTGGTGCGCTGGGATGAGCGTGTCAGGCGGCATGCGAGCAAAGAGCGCGCGGACGACCTGCGTTGACCGAATCAAGTGAATGAGTGCGTCAATCGTGATGAGAGCAGCCAGAGTACAGAGAGCACAAGACAGCACGTACTTGGTTGGGATGCACGCCCATGCTCGCAAAGATGGGCTCGAGGTGCTGTTTGTACTGCGCGTAGAGCGGCAGGACGTAGACGTTCTCGAGCTGCGTGTCCGAGAAGACGCACATGATGTTCTCGACGCCGAGTTTGTCGTGGAACGGGCGCTGGAAGTACACGTTGTGCTCGCGGTTGTAGCGCTCTTGCCAGTGCGTGAGCGGCAGTGCGAGCAGCTCTGCGCGCAGGCGCGAGATGTCGACTTCGCCGACGAGTGCAGCGTAGAGCAGCTGCGCGTGGTCGCTCGGCGCGCGCATCTCGGTCGGCACGCGCTTGTGAGAGAGCGGGATGCTAGCACGGCGCGGTGCATCCGGTGCGTCCTGTCGAGCTCGTTCCTGCTGCGGCGCCATGGTTTGCTCGCTTACTTCTTGACGCGCCTGGAGGTCTGTTGTCCACGAGACGAGCAATGGCGCGTGCCTCGAAGTGTTGCAGACACGAAACGTGCTTGACACGCATCAAAATCATACTTGGTTTCACTATGTGGCTATTATAGTAGTAAAATAGCAACTTCTTGACCATATATGCGAATATAATCCTAAGACAACATGTTAAAAAATGACATCATTCTCGACAGAATTTAATAAAACTCGTATCTAAACAATCAGTTGATTATTATAGTTTAATCACGAGCAACTCTACACAACCAGAATCTCGAGCGAAGGTCATCGGTCAACAGCGTGATCTTGGCATTCAAAGACGACTTGAGCACCACTGGACCGACTGCTCCAAGCGGTTGTGATCTCGATGCTGCAGCCATCGCAAGCGACAGCCACTGCCGCTGAAGCCAGTACGATGTCGCCGCGAGACGACCTCTCTCGGCTCTTTCGCGTCGAGAGTGCGCTCATTGTGCTGGCAGACATGTGGTCGTGGCACACGCCGACGCGCATTCGGGTCGCATGGATCGAGAAACTTGTCTCGAACAGCTTCCTCGCACTCGCGACTGGCGCTGACGTCGATACGCGAACGACAGTGTTCAACCAAAGGAGAGCTCTAGCAGACCAATCCTCGAAGCAACCAAACGCAAACACAAGCTGTCGTTGGAGGAGCTACTGGAGTATGTGCTAATTTGCGTCCACAAGCTTGTTGTTTGCTCTGCTTCGTGTCCGTTTGTCTTCATTCTGTCCATCAGCGCTGCGACTTGCTGTCCTTACCCTTCTTCTTGAGCGCTTTTGCGAGACTACTCTTTGCAGCAGCAGGCGCTCGTGCTTGCGACGGCTTTGGCATCGCTCTCGCGCTCTCACTCGCGACTACTACGTCGTCGCCTCCATCTCTGCTCGCTCGAGTCGCATCGGTCGCTGTCTCTGCGTCTAGGACGTTGCTGACCGCAGTCTCCTGCGCTTTGCCGCCTCCGTCACCCTGCGCTCGCTTCTGCATGATGTTCTCAAGGACTTTGTCCTTCCCAACGCTCGACGCTTGCTTGGTTCGCAGCATGGACGTCCCGATCGGCTTTGGCTCGGCCGGCTTCACTTTCTCGCCGCTGCCCTCTTCGTCATCGCCATCAAGACCGCTGTCTGCCGCAGCAGCGGAGGGCGTCTTCTCGGTTGTCAACAGCGAAGCAACACCAAGCAGTGGCATCGTCTCCTCACCGCTGGTGTGGCTACCAGCGCTCCTCTCCGCCGTGAGCGTTCGCTCGCCTTCAGCGCCATCAACGTCGCTTGCGCGCCCTCGCACTGTCCCACCAGGCTCTCCATCTGACAAAGCGTCTCGCGTACTCTCAGCCGTGCTGCCTTTAGTTGCAAGTGGAGCAGCTATCGACGTCGCGTCCACTGCCGCCATTGCGTTCGCACTTGACTCTTTGGACTCTTCAGACCCTCGATCACTCGCCACCGTGGCATCTGCGTCTTTGGTGCTGCTTCCCACTGGCATGTCTGTACTCTCACTGACGATGGCAGCAAGAGGCGAAGACGACTCTTCATCACTCGTGCGCTGGTGCTCCACTTCTCTTGATGAACTCGGCTCAACCACAGCGTCTTGATGCTCGAGCACCGCGTCCTTCTCTTGCCTGTCAGCTGCTGCCAAGTCATCCCTAGTGGGCTCGTGGTCACCACCACTGTTGATGCGAGAAGCAACGAGAGGCTGCTGCAGTGCTGACAGCGTCTCTGCTGCGTCCTGGGACACAATCTCGTCGTCTTCCTCAACGACAGTCGCAATCATCGCCGCACCTTCAGTCTCGTGCCGTGGACTCGCAGCTGACGACCAACCGCGTGGCGACGGCATCTTCCAGTTCTGCACCATCGCTTTCGCTCGCTGCGTCTTGCTCGGTGACTTGGTCGGCGAGGCGCTTGTACCACTGCGTGCAGTTGTCTCGGCTCCAGCGGCACCTTTGCTCTGGTCCTCGCGGTGCTTCTTCTTCAGCACCATCTCGAGCGCGCGCTTCTTGGGCGTGAGCTTGCGGTTCTGCAGGATCACAAACGCACCCGTCGGTGGCGCTTCGCCACTGTCGCGCACTGGAGCACTGCTGCGTTGATCTGCAAGCGCCAAGTCGTCAAAGCCACTGCTCGTGTCGCGACTGCTCTCGGTCCCAGCCCTGGCGGACGCAGTAGCAGATGCTCCGGCTGCTCCTCTGTTTCGCTGCAGCAGCGGCGGGAGCTTCCCGACTTTGCTCATGAGCTTGTAGCTGAGCGACTCGCGCTTCTCCTTGAGCTCGCGCAAGAGGTTCTGCCGCTTCACGAGCACTTTGGACTGCGGATCGGCACTCGGTCCAAAGCGCGCAGACGAGCTCACAAACTCCTCTCGTAGCACTCCGCTCGCACTCGCAGCTGCTGCTAGCGCCGTCGCGTCTGCGTCGGCGGCCGCAGCAGCAGCTTGCTCTTGCTGGTGGTACATGCGCGCGCAGTGCATGCCGTAGAGAAAGTGGTCCAAGTCCACGAGGTCGGCGTACGCCGGGTCGAGGTCGTAGAGGAACTGGAACACGCGGTCGCTCGGGACGCGCACACCGAGCTCGTAGATCGACTGCGAGATGACCGTGTGCGACACAAGACCGATCTTTGCTGCGTCGGCGTCCTGGAAGATGATCCGGAACGCCAGCACTTCGTCGTCTGTGAAACCTTCGATCGCGCGCTTGACAGTCAAGCGCCGCTGCTCCGCGAGCGACCGGTGCGCTGCTTGCCGCCGCTCGCGAATGAGCTGGAGGTACCGTCGCCGCGTCACGCGCGTGAGCAAGCGGCGCTGAATGCGCACTGCGGCGTTGAATCGAATGCGCTCGTAGAGACTCAGCGACGCGCAGTAGCGTGCAGCAGCTGTCGCAGCGTCCGGTTTGATCCAGAGTGCTTCGCGACCGTACCGTACGAGCCGGACGAGCCACGTCTGGTGCCACCACGCACCGAGCGTGGACCAGACGATCTGGCCAAAGATCACACTTGGCTCTATGAGCAGCAAGTGGAAGCTAACGCCAACGCCCCAGCACAAGATGCACGTCCACGCTGTTGTCCGCCCGAGTGACAGCGAGCTCTGGACGATCAAGTAGAGCATCACAGCGATCCATGCACCGCAGAGCGCAAAGACGGCGTAGACAATCGACGCAGGGTACGGCACACTTGCGATCGCTTCGTGCGATGAGTCGTCGTAGTGGTCGAGCGACGTGCGCAGTCGCCGCGTCGAGAGTGATGGCCGACGCAGTGCAAGCATTGCGTCTTTCGGAGCGTGCGGCGTCGCAAGTGTCGAGGCACTCGAGACAGCAGGCAGTGCCACACCGGCCGCTCTCGAACCAACGCTGCTCGCTGATGAACCTGGGACGAGCGACGCTGCTGCGAGCTCAGTTGCGATCGTTGGCGCAACGCTGTCGAGACTCGACGAGAGCATCTTCGAGAGGATCTTGCCGCGCGCTGGTGCTGCGATCTTGAGCCCTACGACCTTTTCAAACGTCTGTCGCACGTCCGCTTTGCGCTGCTCGTGCACGCGGAGTTTGAGCTTTGCGTCTTTCGACACGTGCACGTCGTAGGCGAAGAAGATGGCGCTGGCAAAGAGTAGGAACTGCGCCGAGCAGAGCCCGATCGCAGCGTACGCGACCGTGTCTGCGATGCGCTGGAACGGCGCGAGCATCTTCATGAGACACCCATCGAGGTCCCGCACCTCGGTCTGCGCTTTCATGACCGCACTGCCGTTCATACTCTGCGCTTCGTACTCGACTTGGACAGCCGTGCCAGTCGGACACGGCCGCAACGCGTGGTCGCTCGCACTGCGCAAGCCGCAGCACTGGAGCTCTTGCTGCACGCGATGGCGAAAGTACGTCGACGTATCGGCTTTCCACGCATTCTCGAGGCGTTGAATGACGCTGAAGCCGGTCTTGCGCACGGTCCAGTTGTCTGTCGCACGCTCGGTCTCCACTGGGTCCATGAGGACTTCGTAGACCATGTAGACACCAAGGAGCGCACCGGCCATGAGCAGCACTGTGGCGATCGCAACGGCGACAAAGACAACGAGACTGCCGCTGCGCTTGCGGTCTTTCATGTCGATCGCGAGCCATGCGAGGAGCGAGACGGCGGCGATGAGGAGCGAGAGAATGAGCAGCTCCTTCGGTCCCTGGTCGATCTTCACGCCGTACAGCGTGTTGCTGTAGCCGACAAGCACGAGTCCCATGAGCGTCGCGATGCCGCACGCAAAGACAAACAGCGCAGCGGCGACGACGTGGTACAGTCGATAGACAAACCGGTTGAGCCACGTCGACCAGCGCTCTTCGGTCGTCGCGTGCGATGTGCCGATCGTCGACGGCGCGAGACTGCTGCTCGCAGCGCCGACTTTGCTGCTGCTCTCGTGGAGGTTCGTGACTGTCGGCGACGACGACGTCTGCTGCGGCGTCTGCCGCCGTTGAAAGAGACTCCGGAAGAGCAGCACCTTCTCTTTGCGCTGCCGCGCCGTTGCGACTTCCGACGTCTCGTCGTCGCATCGATGGCGCACGAGCTCAAAGACGAACCGACTCGCACACTGCGCAGCGTAGCCAGCGACGCCGCCGTAAAGCACGCTCATGCCGAGGACGCTCCACGCATCCGGCTGCTCACACGTCTTGAGCGACGTGCGGTGGCAGCCCTGCGTCGCAAAGTAGCCCGTGAAGATCGCGAGCGTCGTGAGGAGCGCGCAGAGGAGACTGCAGAGACGCTGGCCGCGCGTGACCTTGGCGTCAAACGTGTGCACGAGCGAGAGCGCGAGGTGGCGCTTCCGCGCTTCGCTGCGGTACTTGCCAACTGCGTATCGAATGCGGCTCTCGATCGCAAACCACTCCTCGACTTTGATGCGCTGGAGCTGCTGCAGGAGAATGGCACCGAGTGCGAGTAGCACCGTCTCGGCGACCGCGAGACAGAGCACGTAGACAAAGAGCCACGCAAACGACGAGCTGATCTGCGTCACGAGCACGTGCTCGCAGCCGCGCGCGCTCAAGAGCGGACACGTGAACCCGATCGCTGGACGGTCAAACACGACGCCTTTGCCTTTCACGACGACTGGGTCATGAAAGCCGCAGCAGGCGTAGTTGAGCGCAATGACGTGCTGCTGGTGCGGCGACAGTGTGTTCCACCGCCGATCCAAGTACGCGCGGAGGTCCTGAGTCCAGTCGTCGCTCGCAGCGTAGTGCGAGAGGTAGCCGGTGAAGCCCGTGGCGACCCAGAGCGAGAGCGCAAAGACGCCACGGCCGAGCGTCTGGAAGAAGAGCTGGCGCACGACGTTGTGCGTCGCTGCGTAGAGCGAGTAGACGTTCACGCCGAGACCGAGCAGCGCGTACACGAGCAGCGCGATGCCGAGCGAGTGCGCAAAGAGGACCTCGAGCAAGCTCGCGCTAAAGAGCGACCAGCGCGCAATGACAATGTCAAGTGCGATGAACAGCGTCGTCAACGACGCAAAGACCGAGCCAAACGCGAGCACAAAGACGCCAGATCGTGCGAGCATCATGGCCCAGGGCTGGCGCCATGGCGTCTTCTTGCCTTGACGTACGACCAAGACACTTGCGCTCACGAGCACGGCGATGAGGAAGCTCAAGACTGCGATGCAGAGCTTGAACGCGTACTGCGTCACATGCGTGACGTACTTGGTCATCACGACCGAGCAGCCAGTGTCGGCGTCAAGCGGACACACTGCTTGCGTGAACGTCCGCGTCCGCGTCGCTGTAAGTGTGCGCGTCGTGATTGTCTTGAGCTCTGACGACGGTGGTGACGGTGTCGTTGCCGTTGCGAGTGACCGCGCATAGACGTTCGCAGTTGTGCTCTCGCTCACGTGCGTCCAGAACGTTGCGTCCCCCATGTCAGTGAACACAACAGTGCCGTTTGACAGTACGATGCGGTCGTAGCCGCAGCACGTGAACGCGTTCTGGACAAAGGTCTTGGTCGACGACGGCGCAGCTTTCCAGAGCTCTTGGAGCCGGAAGTTCGTCGTGTCGGAGACCACCGGCGATGGCGATGCTGTCGTTGCTGTCGAAGCGAAGCGGTACGAGACGCCCAATGCGCCAAAGCTCGCAGTGAACAGCACGAGCCCGATCATCGCGTACACAGCAAAGACGCGGCGCGAGCGCGTCCAGGCAGTCGCGACGCCGACGCTTGCAAAGACGACGAGCGCTGCGCCAAGCACGACGAGGTAGACGCCGATGCGGCGGTCAACTGTCTGGAGCAAGTACGAGACGTGGAGGACGTTGAGCTCGTAGATCGCGTCGACGCCAGCCCAGAGCACGATGAGACCAAAGACACTGGCGGCGAGACTCAGGAACACGAGCACGAACGAGCAGACGCTGCGCACGACAACGTCGACGCTCGTTGTGAACTCGTCGACCTCGTTGACGACTGCGACTGCGCTGCTCGCTGGCAGGATGCTGCTCGAGGCGCCGCGGAACCGACGGAGCCGCACGAGCAGCGTCACAGACAGCGCCAAGACGACCGCTTGAGCGACAACGAGCACGAGCACGCGCGTGTTGAACAGCGCGAGGCTCGTGCTCAAGATCGTCTCGATGCTCGTGCGGCACGTCCGGATCGGCGGCGCAGCGCCACTGCTTGACGGTGCAATACACGTGCCTTCCGCCGTCGCGTCAAAGCCGCAGCACTGCATCGCGAGCTCCAGATCAACGCGCGTTGTCCGTGGCAGAGCGAGGTACCGCGTCTCGGTCGTCGCCATGATCGCTGGGTCAATGCGCAAGTTCGCTTCGAGGCCAATGAAGAACTGCGAGATCCCGAGCGACGCGAGCAAGCACGCGAGCGAGAGCCCAACGAACCACTGCAGACCTCGCACGTCGCGCACTGCGAGCGCATGGATCCCACGCGCGAGCACGAGCAAGTGCACAGTCGAGGCTGTGATCACGAGTACGCCGACTTCAGTGCCATAGAGCGCAGAGACGAGTGCGTTCGAGAGGTAGTCGAGCTGCGCGACGAGGTCGATGCCGTACGCGAGTGCGCACACGATGACACAGGCGAGGAGGTAGTAGAGCGACGGCAGCGCACAGAGCAGCACGACGTTCCACTGCGACTGGAGCATCGCTCGCGTCGCAGACGTCTCGCCATTGACTGAAGACGCCGGTGCGCCTGCGAGCTGCAAGATCCGCAGGTGTCGCCACTTGACAAGGACAGTCGCAAACAGCACACACGCGGCTTCGACGAGGACCAGCACCTGTACGTACGTGAACGAGTGGCGAAAGAACGTCTGCGCTTGCTGTGCAAGTACGACCGCGCAAGTGCGAGGCGGCACAGCATCAAGTGCTTCTTCAGGACACGCACTCCGGTCGGTGATCGAGACAAAGCCGCAGCAGCCGTAGTAGCTCTCGACTTCGTCGACAACGTCTGCACCAAGTGCGCGCCACTCGCGCGCGAGCGTCGCTACCAGCGCGCTTGGCATCGTCGCCAAGTCGTCGACGTAGTGACACGCGACCGCAACGAGCACGAGCTGCGCAATGAGCAAGAGCGAGAGTAGTGTCATGTACGTCTGACGTGCTACATGCGTCGCATCGCGGCGAGCGAGTACCAAGCCAACGGCGCCAGCGCATACAAGTACACTGCCGCACACGAGCAGCACGAGCCCGAGCGTCTTGCCGTAGACGTACAGCAAGAGCTCGGACGTGCTGTGGCCGAGGACCCAGTGAAAGTCGACGCCGACGAACGCCAGCACAGCACCGAGGACCACGAGGAGCGCGTTGCAGAGACGAAAGCCCGCGAGCATCCACGTGTACTGCGCATCGACGCTCACGTTCGCACCAAAGAGCGTCCTCGCTTCGTTCGGCAGGACGACGTTCGAGTCGATTGCAGTCGCGAGCGTGACAGCGTCAGCAGCTCTCACTTCGTCGCCATTGCCATTGTCCTGGTCGCGATGCGTGACAGTCGATGCGGCAGTGAGCACCTCGGGCGTCGCCGCGCCACTTTGCTCGCCAAGCCGACTCGCCTCACTCGCGAGCGTCTTTGTCTTCTTTGTCCGCGCGCAGAACGTGGCAAAGTCTTCGGTCAGCAGCGCTGGCTCCTCTTGCGTGCGCTGCTGCAGCTCGCCCCACTTGGCGCGGTTCAGTCCCTTGATCGTCTTCTCTTTGTGCCACTTCGCGTCTGCTGCGTCCAGGCGCTGACCAAACTTGCTGCCAAGGACCACGAGTCCTAGGAGCGCGGCTGCTGTCACGGCCGGGACGATCGACGTCGGCTCGTTCCGGTACAAGTCTTTGTAGAGCGCGTAGTAGTCGAGGCGCTCCGCGAGCGTCACGAGCACTTCGAGCTTGCCGAGTTCGCTGCAGTAGCACACTGTGGCGCTCGGCGTGCTCGCAACCTCGTCTTTGTAGCAAATGTCGGCGTCCCAGAGCGACGTCTCGGCGTTCCAGACGTGACAGGCAGTCGTGAAGTTGCGCTGCTCGAGCGCCGAGATCGGTCGTGTGTGCGGGATCGAGAGCGCAACAAGCGGCTGCCATACGACACGACTGCTGCTGTTGCTCGTTCCGGATGCGTTCATGCTCGTTGCGAGTCGTCGTGACGGTGCGACTGACGCAGCAGGCGTCGTCGCAGCAGATGACGTCAACCCATCCTCGACGACCTCTGTTGTCCGGAACTTCTGGGCAGCTTGGATGACGCAGAGACTCGTGCTCGAGAGCGACTGAACGCGAACGCTACTGCTCACGCCCGACTGCGCTGCTTGGAGCGCCGCTTTCGAGTGCACTGCAAAGACCGTGCTGGATGAGATCGCCGTGGCGCCACGGAGCGAGCAGAGGGAATGCGGCGGCGTCTTGAGCACAAACGCGCTCATGTACAAGTCCGACTCGAGACACGCGATCGCTGGGTCTGTGAGCTGCACTGAGAGCTTCGAGCTGCTGCTGCTGTTGTCATTCGTACGCAGCGCCGTGAAGCGCGTGCCAGCAGCTGCGAGCGCTCGGATCTCCGCCGTTGCGATCACGACTGCATCCTCTTCCGGCAGTGCGCCTTGACTCGCAAGTGCCGTTAGACTATGGAGCGTGCTGATTGTCGTATCCAGCACAGTCTTTGCCTGTGCGCTCTCTGGTGCACCGGTGCTACAGTCCAGCGCTGTCGTTGCTAGCGCCGAGACAGCCGCAAGACGGCGTCGCGTGTCGCCGGATGCTTCAGCGCTAGCTGCAGCGCTCGCACTGTCGGATGCCAGAAGCACGACCGTCGACAGCGCATTGAGCACCGTCGCGCCGGCCGAGTCGAGGAACGCGCTTTGGTCCTGAACGTCAAACGCACTCGCGACGATGCTGCTGCTGAGCGCCGCGACTTGCGCGAGTCCGTCGTCATCAAACGCAGCTGGTGACGCTTGGACAACAGTGTTCATGATCAGCGCTTGCTGCGAGAGCTCGGACGTCGTGGCTTCGACAACGAGCGACGCCTCTTGCAGGTTCGTTAGGATCGCCGTGTTGAGGCTCCGCACTGCCGCGACTTCAAACTCGCAATCTGTCCCGATGTATGCGCTCGTACAGACACATACGCCAGTCGCGACGTTGCATGTGCCGTGGCCAGAGCAGAGCTCGGTCAGTGGCTTCACACCATAGTCCGCACACGACAGCTCCCTCTCTTTGCTCTTGTACACGCCGTCGAGGATCGACGCCGCTGAGAGGAGGAGCTTGGACTGTGTGTCCGTGTTGAGCTTCATGAGGTTGTTCACAAACGTGAGCGGGTCGGTCTTGGCCTCTGACGGCAGCGAGACTGTGATCGCCGCGGTTGCAAACGCCACGCCGCCGAGCGCATCTGTGATGAACGCGACAATCGTCATGTTCTCTGCCGCTTTCATGCCCGTTGGCGGCAACATCGTCACTGCAGCAGTCGGGACGAGCTGGTCGGATACAAGCGGCTTGGCGCGGCTTCGGAGCACTGCACCGAGCGCACTGTCGTTGCTCACATTCGCGACGAGCGCATCGAACCCGGCCGTTGCGATCGCACTGAACGCGTACTTGAGCGGCAGGTCGTCGGCGTCGTCAGTCCACTCGGCGCACGTGAGCATGAACGTGTCTTGGACAGCAAAACCCGTCGATGGCGTGACACTGAAGCGCCCCGAGCTCGGCGGCGAGTTGACTCGGATGCGCACTTCGCCAAAGCCCTGGTTCCCGTTCACGTCCGTTGCCACGAGGCGAAAGACGTACGTCAAGCCAGGCGTGAGCTTGTTCCGCAGGATCACGTTGTTGAGACTCGTAAGCGGCAGTGCGAACGCGTCGCTTGCTGTCGGGTCGTTCGCGTCGTACGTGTCGGAGAGATCGAGATCGCCCTGGGTCTGGACCCACCGCGACGCGTACGGATACGTCGACTTGACTTGCGCCGTGAATGTGACGCGGCTCGCAGCGGTCACTGTCGTCGCTGTTGTGGCGATCACGACCTCTGGGACGCTCCCTTGCAGCGTCCACACTGTCGTTGATGCTGTCGACGTGCGTGTGACTTGACTACTTGCAGACGTCTTGGACACCGCCATTGTGAACAAGAGCGTCCGGTTCTGCCGGAGACTGAACGGCGCCAGCGAGAGCACTGCGCCAGTCGTGCTACTGAGGTCGAGCGCGACGACACGGTCTGCTGTTGACGCCGTGGCGTTCACACAGACTTGTGGCTGCGGCAGCGTCGTGTTCGTCACGTCAATGCAGCTCCAGCGAAAGACAAACGGCGACGTTGAGAGATCGGGATCGATCGATGACGAGGCATTGAGCACGAGTGCATCACGCTCTCCGATCGCACGCGCGCCGCCAACGACCGCCGCGACGAGCGCACTGCGCGTGACGTTCATGTGGATCACGGCGGAGCTGTTTGACGCGCGCGAGTTGTTGAGCATGTACGCGTTGACGCGGAAGCGGTAGGACGTTTCAACGTCGAGCGCTGTGCGAGCGAGACGGAACACGCGCGGGTCCTTTGCGACGTTCACTCTCGTCAAGTTCACAGTCGTGAAGACTGTGCTCCCGAGCGGCGCGCTCGTGACGGACCAGACGTACCCGACCTGTGTGCCAATTTGCGCTGCGCAGCTCACAGTCGCGTCGACCTGGAGCGCGATCGCGTCGCCGATGCGTGTGACTTCGAGACTCCGCTCGCCGACGACATAGACAGACGGACCTGGAAAGTTTCGCACTTGGACGTCCTTGACCACACCAGCGCGCTGACCAAACGCGTTCGTGAGCTCAAGACCGACAACGTACGTCACGCCTGGCTCGAGCAGCGTACTGTCGACTTGGAGCTTGAGCGCCATCGCCGTTGTCGCAGTCTGAGCGATCGACCGGAGGTAGCACGCAGACTGGAGCGTGTCCATCGTCGAGACGACCGCTGCGAGCTCTGGCGTCGCACTCAGCTCGGCTTTTGGTACAAACATCACGCTCGACTTACCACTCGTCCAGTCCGCCGCGTACTTGAGACAGAGCGGCGCAAGACTCGCATAGAGAACCTTGGTCCGCGCAACGATTGCATCGACACTCGACGGTGTCGTAGACATCACGAAGCTCTTGGGCAATGCGAACCAGCTCAGTTGCGCAAACGGTCGACCGCCAGCGCCTTGCGACAGTGTTGCATCGGCGCTCCACGCCCCACAGCTACTCACGTCCTCCGGCACCATCACGACAACTCGGGGCGTGACAATGTCGCTCAAGACGCGCACGAGAATGCTCGCTTGCGTGTACGCGCGGCTCGTGTGGCGCGCACGGACGACGTTCATGGACTGACATGTCTGGTTCGCAAACACCGCGCACTCGTTCAGCACGAGCGTGTCGTTCACACTAATCGTTGCGCGCGCACCAAGATCGATCCGGAGCGTCTTGAGGTCGAGCCAGAGACACTGCGGCGATGTGCCGAGCGAGTACGTCGCCGCGTCCAAGTTGAACACGAGACTGCAGGCGAACTGCTTGAGCTTGATCGCATACAGCGACGTGCTAGCGCTGCTAGCTCGTATAACGGCAGAGCTACTGGTGTCGTTGACACTACTCGTACTACCGCTGGCTGGACGCACCGCCATCGTCTCGCCATGGAACACGGTCGAGTCGAACGCGACTTGGATCTTCGTCCCGGACGCGTCAAACGTCGCTGTGAGCGGCACGGGCGGTGGGATCGCCTCTTTATCGTTCACCATCACGCGAACGCTCACGACGCCGAGCGAGCTGTTCGAGATGTTGTACGACGCATCGGCGCTCGTGACGTCGTGTGCGATCGCCGAGAGCTGCGTCGCGTCTTCGGCGATCTTGTCGTCGACTGCAAAGACGCTGATGACGCGCGGACGGAACCAGTCGAGCGCCGTGAACACGAGCTCGAGGTCGCGCAAGCGCGAGCCATTGCTCGCAACGGACGCGAGCGATGCGCTCGGTCCGGACGCGACGCCGACTTGCGCTGCGCGCACGACCGACCGGTCGTTCTGGTCGACGATCATCTCGATCTGCGGCCGAATGATGACCTGGACATCGTCGTACGGCTCCGAGTTCAGGACGATCCGGTACGAGTCGTTGAAGCCGCCTTCTGCGACGTGAAGCTGCGAGCGCGGTGCGACGCCAGCGACTTGGAGCGATATGTTCACATACGCGAGGTCGTTGTCTGCGATGCGGACAGTCACACTGCCGTTGCGACTCGCGTAGTCGGCGACGTTGTAGAGCGGATCGCGACTCGTACTCGCGTGTGTGATGCGTGCTTCGTGGACGCGCGCTTCGACGAGCCAGTCGTCGACAGCGCGGAACGACACGTTCTGCCAGACGCTCCAGTTCCCTGAGCCAAAGTACAGCGCTGGCGTGAGGACTGTGACGTTGCAGAGCGTCTCGGACGACAACGCGCGGACGTAGCAGCCGTGGTTTGCGTTTGGCCGCACCGTGACAGACTGCCACGGCTCCGTCTCAAGCCGTACGCCGTACGTGAACACCGTCACGTTGCTCTCACTCGCGCTCATGACTGTGCTCGAGAGCGCCATGCCCGAGACGTCGTTGTCCGTAATTGCGACGCGGACGCTCGCGAGGTCCGGGAGCTTGGCGTAGATGGCGTCGTTCGACGCGATCGCGTGCACGAGGACGCTCGACGAGTCCTTTGCGTCCTCTGTGAAGTCATCGAGCGCATCGACACGGACAGTCTGGGCCACGTTCCAGTTCTTCCACGTGAACAGCAGCGCGTTTGGTGTCGCAACGGCCAAGTTCCCAACGGCGCCGACGTTTGTGATCTCGACCGTGACTTTGGCAAACGGCTCGGACGCGAGCATGACGTCGTACGTATCAAAGACACCGCCTTCCGTCACACGCACGGATGTCTTGAGGACGCGGAGCGCCGAGACGTCGTTGTCAATGACCGTGACGTTGATCGTCGGGATGCGGATCTTGTGGTACTTGGTGTCGTCGCTGTACGCAATGTGCGAGATGCCCGTAGCGTGGCGATCGTCTTCGTCCAAGTCGTCGTCCGTGGCTTGCACGACGACTGTCTGTGGGACGTCCCAGTCCCGCGGCGTGAAGACAAACTCCGTCGTTGGGAGCGTGAGGTTGCACAGTCCAAAGCGGTAGCACCCCGTTTGGTCAGCGCCGAGCCACGGGAGCACGACGATCTTGACATTGTACAGCGGCTCGGTCTCGAGCATGAGCGTGTACTTTGCGTCGCGCGCGCCGTCTTCGCTCACTTCGAGCACCTGCTCGGACACGAGCACGCGCGCAACGTCGTCGCTCTCGACGTCAACGGCAACACGGCCAAGTGCGAGTTTTGTGTAGATCAGGTCGTCGCTGAAGACGGTGTGCGAGACGTAGGACGCCGTGACGTTGCCACGTGCAACTGTCTGTTCATCGATGTAGTCGTCCACAGCCGTGAGCTCGACGCGCTGGGGGATGCACCAGTTCTCCGGTGTGAACACGATCCACGGGTTCTCGACCGTGTAGTTACAGAGGAAGCGCTCTTGGATTGTCACGTTCGTGATGTCGTAGACGCACGAGCCGCGGAGCTGGAACGGATCCGTCTTGTCGAGTGCAAAGCGTGCAGTGGGGATCGCACTGCACCGCGGTGCACCGGCGAGGTCAAACTCTGTCGGGACGCGCAGTGGTTCGATCTCTTGCGTCACGAGGCTCGTGTTGATCGTGATCGCGAGGTCCTGGAACCGCACGTAGTCTTCGATCGCCCACTCGAGGCGCCACGTGTGGCCACCGTCGAGGTATGGACCGTCGCGGTACACGCGCACGCCTTTGTCAAAGAGCAAGCCGCGGCCAACGCGCGTCTCGGGATCAAACTCGGCTTCGCGGTTCGACCGCACGAACGGAATCGCTTCGAGCGCTTCGTCCATGCCGACTGCGCTCACGTTCACGGGCAAGAGCCACGTTGAGGCAGTGTGCTGCGTTTTGGTCTCGACGTCATAGAGCGCGAGCTGGAGCGAGAAGTAGCCGCCAATGTACGTCCCATTCGCGACGGTCGCGCTCGACAGCGTCACGCCGGCACCAGTCAACGTCTTGTTGCCAAACACGCGGATCGGCGGGACGTCGCCCGGGCTATTGCGGTAGCTGATCGTCCACGTGTAGCCGTTGCAGACGCCAAAGGCGTCGCAGTCGATGTCCGTCCTCGTCACGGCGGTGCGCTCCGTGATATTGAGCCAAAAGAGGGCACGTTGGACATCAGTCGCCGTGGCGTTGAACGCCAGTGCGGTCGTGTTGCGCCGTGGCATGTCCATCCAGTACACGCGCTGCGTCGCCGCGTTCATCTTCTTGAACCGACCGCCCATCTCGACTGTGAACGTCCCACCGAGCGACTCACCGTCGCGCACAGTCTCGACCGCGAGCGTCACTTTGCGGCTGTCAGTCGCCGTGAGGTTCACAGACGTCGCCACGAGCGGCGCCATCTGTCCATTGTTTCCAGCAAACTCGACCGTCCACTCCATCCCGCCCTCGGCTGACAGCCGCCGCCTTGACACGGAGACGTTCCCAATGCCATTGATTCGTGCGAGTTCCGCGGCAACGCGCGCGTCGCTTGCGTTCCACGGCAACGGCGCCGTGCGCGTGACGTTGTTGCTCGAGTTGAACGCACTCGAGTACGCGAGTGTGAACGTCCCAGTGATGCGTACTGGCACTTGCGTCTCAGTCGCGACGACTGCGACGGCGTTCGCTGCAGTCGTGTTTGGCGCAGCGACGATGCCAGAGCTGTTGGCCACGAGCGTCTCGTACGTCTCGACGCTCTTGAACGTGATCCAATACGTAAAACCGTACGCTGTAGCATGGAGCACACGAGTGACGGCGACAGTGTAGACACTGTCGAGGTCGCGGAGCATCCCTTCGAGGTTCAAGGCGGTCGTCAAGACTGGCACATCGAGCACCGGCGCCTCGCCATAACGCAGTCGGAAGCGACCAGCCGGTGCGACCGAAGCGTTCAGACGCGTCACAGTCACCGGACCTTCAAAGGCCGAGTCGAGCGTGACTGACAGATTCGGGAAGCTCGCGTTCGCATACAGCAAGCGCGCAAACGTGACGCGCCACTGGAGCTGTGCTTGGTCATGGAGCACTGCGCGTGTGACTTTGACTGTGTCTGCGCCTTTGAAGAGTCCGTCGAGCGCCGTCTTGACGGTCGCAGCCGATGCAAAGCCATCGAGCGACGCAGTCGTCGCTGTCCTATCGGAAGCGCCAAGCTTGAACGTCCGGCCGTACGTCACCGCAGCGGCGATCGCATCCGCCGACTTGAAACGGAGCTTGAACGCGTCCGTGAACGCAAACGCCACAACGTGGACGTCTTCGCGGTAGCCGCCTGTGACGTCCAAGCGAACGATCTGGTCGACGTGGTCCGTGTACGTCACGACGCGCTGGACTTCGATGACTTTCGGCAGCGCCAGTGTGATCGTGTGGATCTCGCGCGTCGAGTTCGCGCTCAAGCGCACGGACGTGACGCTCTGCTGGCGTGGCAAGCCGCACGTCGGCGCGTCAAAGTGGTAGCCGCATGGCCGATAGCACGACCGGTTCGCTTCATTGCTCATTGCGATCGTGACGTTGGCCCACGGCTCCGTCGCGAGGCTCAAGAGGTAGTAGCCGCTCGTCGAGACGTTTGTTGAGCGCGACGCCTTCTCACGCAGCTGGACGTACTTGACCGAGTACACAACGTCCGTGACGTCATTGTCTTCCACGGCGACGACAATGTCCGGCAGCACGAGGTCGTTGTAGATCGGGTCGCGGCTCCGCGATACAGACTTGATCGTCGTGAGGTGCACGTCGCGCTCATCGAGCTCGTCATCGACAGCGACGACGCGCACTGCTTGCGGTCGACTCCAGTTCGCGCTCGAGAACACGAGGACGCTCGGTGCGATCGTGACGTTACAGAGCTTGGTCGGCGTACTCACGTCGCCACATGCGAGCGCTTGCGCCGCTGTACTCGCGTCTGCGAGCGTCTGCGACGGACACAGGCGCTTTGCTGGCGCTACGCACGGGCGGTAGCAGTCGTCTTCGACGCTGATGAGGACTTCGACAAT
This sequence comes from Globisporangium rhizosaccharum, assembly GCA_023333795.1. NCBI lineage: Eukaryota > Oomycota > Peronosporomycetes > Pythiales > Pythiaceae > Globisporangium > Globisporangium rhizosaccharum. Next base: position 18,027 of record JAASFN010000130.1, read on the forward strand.
GTCCGTTGGCTCCGAGAGCAGCAGCACTTGGTAGTCATTGCCTTTGCCGTCTTCCGACACGGCGAGGGAGCTCGTGGAGAACTCGATGCCAGGGACCGTGGCGTCAATGATGTCGACTGTGAGCGACTCGATCACGAGCGCTGGGCTGTACGGCTCGTTCACAATCACAGCAGACGTTGCGCGCTGCGTGGACCAGTCGCGCTGAAGCGTACGTAGTGCGGTCTGCCGTTGTGACTGCGCAGTGGCGTCAACGAGGACGCGCGTGACGTGGAGGTCGTAGTAGAACGCGTTCACGAGCGCCTCAAATGTGCTCAGAACCGATCGGTTCGTCGCACTTGACACAGTCGAGAGGTCGAGCGTCGCGACGCTCGAGACGAGCTGGTACGACGGCGCACTCGTAGCTTCGTGCGTCACGGTCGTCGTGTGCGCACTCTCGTACAACTGGTCGCTCGTCGCCACGACATGGATCGGACGGAGGACGTCCCAGTCCTCGGGACGGATCGTGACCGTCGACGGCACAACGGAGACGTTGCACAAGTTGAAGCGATAGCACTCGGCGTCAGCGCGGACGCGGATATGCACTGGCGCAAGTGGCTTCGACGCCAAGCGCAGCGCGTAGGAGTTGTGCGACGCAGTCGTTGCGTCCACGACACCAGTGAGAAAGTCGTGGTAGTGGTCAAGGACCTCGGACCGCGACAGTGCGCGCGCGTACCACGCAACGCTAGCGACACGGCCGACAAAGCCCGAAGCGCTTGATCCAGTGGCTACGCCAGTCGTAGCTGTAGTTGCACCAAACGTGAGCGCCTTTGGTGCGACGTTGAACATTGCGAGCGCACATGTCGCCTTGACACTGTGCTGCGTCATTGTGACGCTATCGACGCGGTTGTAGCTGAGCCAGAGCGCAAGCGCCGCGGCTGCAGGGTCGTACGTCGCCACGACGTGGAACCAGAGGTTCATCACGCTGGACGGGACAGCGCCGTCGAGTGCGACGACGCAGCGCTCGCGTGAGTCTGGGTCCGTGAGTGTGAAGACGCCGAGCGGATGGTCGCTCGAGAGCCCGACGCTCGCAAACACGACGCTGTTGCTCGCAAGCGTCACGAGCGTCACGGCGCGCGAGGCGGAAACGCCAGGATCCTGTGTGAACTGGAGCCAGAACTCGAGCGAGAACGCGGGCATCGCCGGCTGTAGGACGACAGCACTGGACGAGAACGTCTCTTCCTTCACAGTATCGACTACGAGCGTCTTTGCAGCAGCCGTAGTCGCTAGGACAAACGCACTCGCTGCACGGCGCTGTCGTTCGTCGCCAGTGCGCACTGCAACAGTCGCAAGCTCGTCGAATGTCCAGAGCATGACCGGGTTGTCTCGAAGCACGAGCGCGCGGTGCTCGTTCGCAGACAGCGGCAAGCGCGCCATTGGGGCAAAGTCGACCATGCCGAACAGCACAATGTCGCTAAAGTCGCTGAGGACGAGCGTCGAAGCTGTGCCGACTGCCTGGACGTGGGCGTTACACGCTGCGGCCGCGCACTTGAACGCTGTGCACGTCGCGAGTGTCGTGCCACTCGCGAGCGCGCCAGTCGCATCGACTTCACACGTCCCAGGGGCGACTGTGAGCGCATTCGTAGCGCTCGCGCTCCGGATCCCATCGAGCTCGACGCCGTGAGCGGCGATCGAGACTGCGCGGACCGATGCAACGTTCGCGCCGCACTTGGCGACGCTCGCGTCGAGCTCAATGAGTCCTACGGTCGTGGGCTTGCCGAGGTCCAGGACGATCCACTCGTGCGCCGTCGCCTTTGCTGCAGTGTAGCAGGCGCTGTTCGTGACGCTCGTGAGCGCAAGTGCTGAGCCAGCGCCGGTCGCCGCCGCCTGGGAGCTCGCGCTGTGGATCGTGTACGGGATCGGGACTGCATAGCCGCCAGCGCTAGCAGCTGCTGCAGCGAACGCGGTGACGTCAGTCGGTGGAAAGAGCTGGATGCTCGAGAGCGCGAGCGGCTGAGTCCCTGCGCTGTACAGGTCGAGGAGCACGTACCGCGGCGCCATGCTCGGGTTCCACCGCAGCACTTGGACTTCGTTGAGCATGAGTACGCCACGGCCTTGCTTCCTCACGGTCACGAACCGACCGCGCGTGAACGCGTCCGACCACGCGATCGACCGCGTTGCGTTCGCACACGAGAACGCAAGTGTGGTCTTGCGCGTCACAGCGACTGCGAGCGGATCAGCTGCCGTTGCAAGCGAGACGTCGGTGATCAGGACCTCAAAGTCCTGTCGGAATGGGTCCTCGAGCTGCAGCAGCGGATCAGTCTTGCTGTAGCTGTACAGGTCGCCAGCCCACGTTGGAAACGCCCCAGAGCTACTAGTGCTAGTGGATGATGCTCCTCCGACCGGCGCACAGAAGCCGCGACCGGTCATGCCGACGAACGGGTACAGCACAACAGCGCTGATCGGCTTGATCGCTCCGAGGTCGACTTCCCACCACGGATTCAACTCGACTTGCGTCCGTGTGCTCCCAGGACACACTGCCTCGGACGCATTGCGCTGCACGACCGACGCGTCCCAGGCCGCTGCGACCTGTCCGTCGACTGCCACGCTCGCAAACGCACTCTCGTTCGTCGTGCTGCTCTGGCGCGTCGCCATTCCGAGCGCCAAGTTCTCTTCTTCCGATCGCAAAGCGCTCTGTTGGATGCGCCACGACTCGGACGCGCGCTGTGCGGTCCAGTCGGTCTTGAGTCGCGACCGCAGACTTGCGCCATTTGCACTCGGTGTGACGCCCACGAACGCGTCGTACGCTTCAACTTCGACGAGCTCGAGCGCACCGGTGCCTTCTCGGTAGATACGGAGACAGCGCAGCCCTGCTTGGAGGTCCCAGATCACAACGCCGTTGCCGCGGACAGTCATTCGAGACGACCGCGGACACTGACTAGGACAACCGACTGCGAGCGCATCGTCCAACGAGCTCAGCGCTCGTTCGAGTGGCTCGAGGTACGCGATCCCAACGAGCTCCGCGCCGACCATCGACTCGGGCACAAAGACAGCGACCTGTCCGACGCGCTTCGTCTCGCTCAAGCACGTCTGCCACCATGGCTCACTCGAGCTCTCGGTTACGCTCGTCGCGTTGCTCCGGCGATCCCCGTCGGTCGCGAACAACGCTGAGCGCAGCAGCGTCGGATCAGTCGAGGACATCGTCGTCGAGCTCTGGGTTGCCACACTACGCAGCAGCAGGTTTGGGAACGTGTACCCGAGCTGGAGACTCGGCCGGAGCTTGCGCTCAAAGCGCGACGAGCAGAGCTGCGTCGCTGTCTGCGTCGCGTTAACAAAGTCACTGAGGACGTCAATGCGGAGCGACAGAAGCGCTGCGCGCGTCGGAAGCACTTGCACCAGGAGCGACGTCACGTCCAGTTCGACAGCTCGACGCTTCTCGACCGTCGCAGTCACGTCGATCGACGTTGGCGCAGCGAACGCCAGTGTTGGCGGAAGCGCCGAGGCGTTGGCCGACGAAGCACGGCGGACGCTCTCCGTTGTCCACGCGTTCTGAACGAGCGTGATGCGCAGACGGTAGTACTTTGTAAAGACACCAGCGTCTCCGCTGTCACTGCCGCTTGCGGCGGCGGCGGCGGCTTCAGTCGTGTCCGATACGTTGAAGATCTTGTACGGCGTCTCAAAGAGCCGCAGCGTCGCAAACGTGTACGCCAAGCGCGCGGCGCCTTCGTGCGTGTGCGGGACGTGGAACTTGAGGAACGATGTTGCGTTCGGACCGAGCACGAGGACGCTCGCGAGTGCAGAGCCGGTTGTTGTGCCAGCACCGCCAGCGAGCGAGACGTCGCTGAACGCATACGACGTGGCGTAGTCGCCGACGTAGTCGACTGTGTCCGGCGACTCCTTTGTCAGTACGCGCTGATTCGGCTGATCGACGACGACCTGGACACCAGCGCGGTCGTTGTCGACCACACGCACGTTGATGTGCTCGTGCGCTGGCGCATACAGCACAGTCGGGACAGTGTTGTACGGAATGCCCTCACTGCCGTCCACGACGTCGCCGACAGTGTTGCCAGCCGTCGTCTTCTGTCGAAAGAGCTCGGCTGGCGCACGCGCAAACGTCCCCGCGAACCAGAACGCCGTTGTGTTTGTGTAGCCGAACGGCGAGTGCTGCACGCGATGCGCGATCTCGTAGCTCGCATCGGCCTCGGCGACGTTGTCATCGACTGCGCGGACGGTGATCCGCTGCGGAATGAACCAGTTTGTGGTCGTGAACGTCACGAGCGACGGCGCGATCGTCAGCTGCGCGTTCCCAACGATCGCGATGCTCACGTTCGCGGCGTCTTGCGGGTACATCTGCGCTGCGAGCGCCTTGAAGTCGCTGCTCCAGAGCCCACAGGCGTCCGACGCGAGCTGACTGCACATCGACACAGCTGGGCGAAGCGACGTGCCACTCGTAGACGGCGGCACGTTCAATACGATCGAGTACGTTGCTACTGCGCTTGCGTCTGTCGCGTTTGCGCTCGCTTCACGCACCGATAGCGTAGCGGTCGAGAGCGTCACGCCGGGGTCGTTGTCCCAGATCGTGACGTTGATTGTGCTGCCACCTGCGGCGCCGCGGAAGAGGCTCACGCCGCAGTTCCACATGCGTCGTCGGTCGTCGAGCGTCCCAGGGAACACTGTCTGAACAGTCTCGAGCACACGCGCGACGTAGCCACTTGGCCACTCGTCGAACGCCCACCGATGCGTCTCAAGGCGACCCAGTCCTGCGCAAACAGTATGGAGCACACGACGCGGCGAGAGCGCGAGCTTCTGCGCTTGCTCGAGGTTGAGGAGACCGAGGAAGCTCAAGACAAAGCCGCGGAGCTCGACTGGCGGCGGCACGAACAGCACTGCAGTCGTCGAACTATTGCGCGCACGCGAGGCGTTCCGATCGATCGCTTGCGCTTTCAACGTCGCTCGTACGTCCGCGATCGACAGCGCTGGTGCGTCGCTGCTATCACCAGAGTCACGGAGACTCGGGTCGAGCACCGGATTCCCAAAGCGCGCAGGGATCGCACTGGTACTCGCCGCCTCGACGTTTGCAATGCACGCGCCATTGCCAAGCGTGAACGCGCACTCGGTCGTCAAGTCGCACACGCGGACAGTCGCCGCCGTTGTCCCAGTGGCGTCTGCTTGGATGCAGTCGCCTCCAGCGCAGTTGACGACGTCAAAGCACTGCGGTCGACGCGTGTGGTACCGAAAGTCCTTGCTCTCGCTGTAGTGGAGCAGCGCGCCACCATAGTGGAGACCGCCGAACTCGACCTCAGACACCACGTCATCGACTGCTTGGACCATGACTGTCTGCGGGACGCTCCACGTCGCTGGCGAGAACGTCAGTCGTTGCGTCGCGACGCTTGTCTGGTTGTCATGGAGCGGCACGACGACGACTGTGACCGCGTGCCAGGGCTGGGACGTGAGCACGACTTCGTACGCGTCGGTCATCCCGCCTTCGCCGACAAACACGTGCGCGCGCGAGAGCGCAATGCCGGCAAAGTCGTTGTCTTCGACCTGCATCGTGACGTTCCGACCATAGACAAACGGCGTCGTCGTGCCGTCAAAGCTCGGGTCGCGACTGACTGTTGTGTGCGTGATGCGCGCATAGTGCACGCCCTCTGCGATCGCGTCGTCGACTGCCGAGACTGTCACGTACTGCTCGCGGTTCCAGTCGCTCGGCGTGAATGTGAGGTTGTAGACCGACGCGTTCTGCAGCAGTCGGAGCTGCTGGACACGCACAGAGCTGTTGCTCGGGTCGGCGAACTGCACGACTTCGGCGCAGACAGTGACGTTGTTGAGCGGCTTGCGGTTCAAGACGACTGCGTACTCGCCCGTGACGCCGCTCTCGTCAATGCGCTGTCGCCGTGGCGTGAGCGTCACGCCACCGTCCATTGTGAAGTCCAAGAGGTCGCCGCTGAAGCTGAAGCTCGCAGCAAACGCGTACTCGTGTGCGCGGACGTTCGAGCGCACGCGCGGGTCGATCATCTGCGCTTCATAGACTGCAAACGGCGCGCGCGCTTCGAGGATATCCGCGACGCCGACTTCGACGACCGTGTCGATCTGGTCTGGGACGACACAGCCGCCCGAGAGCAGGAGCGACCCGAACGGCGCGTCGACGACAACGCCATAGCCAAAGTCGTTTGCCGTTGTCCCAAACTGCCGGCTCCAGACTTTCGTGCCGCTGTCGCGCGTGAGCTTGAGCAGCACGACGTCGCAGCCGCCAAAGTGGCCGTAGCCGTTGAGCGCATGCGCGCCGTCGTCCATGAAGCCCCACGTTGTGCCAACGACGTAGAGCACCTCGGTCGTAGTAGAGCTGCCATCTGACGCGACCGTTGTCTCGTTCACGAGCGTGACAAAGCTGCCCGCGTCAGTCTCCTCTGTGCCAAACTATCGCCATCACCACACGTCAGAGCACCAGACGACCGGCTGTCAGTCGAGCTCCGTCCTCACGAAGCGACTGCTTGCGTGGTCGATCGCTAGGACGAGCGCGCGTACCTCTTGCGTCCACGCGAGCGTGTCGTCTGCGTTGATGCGCGCAACAAAGATGTTCTGGTCGTGCACGGCGTCCGTCGCCGTCGCGTGCGTCACTGTGCCGGCAAAGTAGAGATGTCCGCTCGCGTCCTGGACGCCGCGACCGTTGATCTGGACGCGTGCGCGTGTGTCTTGGAGCTGCCAGTCGAAGTCGGTACTGAGCGCACGCCATGTCTGCGCTTCATCGGGTGTGAGGCTTGTAGTAGCAGCAGCGGCACTTGCCCATGGCCGGCGACTGCACACACAGAGCACAACGAGGAGCCACCAGCAGCTGCAGTACACCACCACCTGTGCGCATGCCGAGACACTCGGACGCATCGAAGACAGACAGAGCCACAGTGACGGATGGACAGCAAGGGGATCGGCGCTGGAGCGTGAGCGTCGCACCAGCGCACCAGTCGTGTGTGGCGGCTGAGTATGATAGAGCGATTGGGACGCGAACGGTCGCGACTGGAGCTGATCCAATAGCGAGGCGTCCTAGAGCCACGAGGCGACGCACGTCCATGATAGAGCAGCTCTTGCGGTGTATGAGAACGCATGGACTACTATAAGTTAGACAGTGTGTACGTGTGTTAGAGGTCCTGAGCACTCGACTGAACGCTGTTGCTCGGATCGGGAAAGTTCACGAGGTACCGCCAGCGACTCGCGACGCGGAGCTGGTAGTAGAGAATGCCCGTGACACAGAGCACGGTCATGGTCACGGCCGTTGCTATGGACCGACCGAACTGGACCCAGCCGATGAGCACCACCTCGATGAGGAAGAGCGAGGCGCCTATCGAGACCAAGGACACGGTGTGTGAGTGCTGGCTGAAGGACTGGCGGCTGGTGGACTGACTGAATGGACTGATCGACGAACGTACCGAGACGAAAGAGCTGGTACGCGAGGAGCCACTCGCGCTCGCAGCGCTGGAGCCACCAGGCGTAGAACGGCGAGACGAGCTCGAGCTCAATGACCGTGAGCTGCCGCACTTCGCCTTCGAGCGTGTGCGTCACGTACCGCGTGACTGCGAGCAGCAGCAGCGTGCACGTGAGCATGCACGTGAGCATAAAGACAAACTATACAGAGGGCGTGTGAGACTGTGAGTGTGAAGGGTCATGGCCATCATGGAGTGATCGACGACGGCGTACCTCGAGACAGCAGACAGCGCCGTAAAAGAGCAAGAGCACGTGGTTGAGGTTGCCTGGGAGCCCGATCTCGACCATCGAGACCATCGAGAAGCCTGCAAGCAGCGCCGAGAGCTGCGCAACTGCTGTGAGCTGCTTGTGCCGCGCGTCGATGATGCGCTTTTCGTTCTCGAGCTTGAGCACGCGGCGCTCGCGCTCAAGATCGGCGCTGCGCCACGCGACTTCGCGCGAGATCGCGTCTTCGCGCCACTGCTTCTCCTGCTCGCGATGCGCCATGTCTTCATCGCGCCACTGCTTGGCGTTCTTGAGGTCATACGACCCGAACACAGCGTCGACGACTGCGCCGACAGCTGCCATCTCAATGTGGTATGAGCTCTTGCTTCGTTTCAGGTCGTCACGACGCTATGTGGCTCGACCCTCTCAAATGTGATTGTCGACTAAAGTGTGCATTTTACTTGAATAAAGTACACAAATGCGGTCAAGTAGTCGACGCACGTGGAGATTCACGAGCAAGCTCGACGTCGCGAGTCTTGAACAACGACATGCCTCTGCATTGAGCCTCAGTGCAAGCGTACTCAGTCAGTCAGTCTGCTCTGCTGCCATCTCGATCACGATCAATGCCACGCCTGATCGATAGAAGACTTGTGCAGTCACTACTCGTGGTGCTGGTGCTGACTCTCTCTCGCTCGCTCGTGGTAGAAGCTCGCGCGCTTCACATCTTCTACATCTCCAGTCACTCACTCGAGTGAGCATTGGACCGCAGAGGTCGACTCGCTAAACGGCCACACTAAGCAATCGCCGGTCCGGCTACACCGACACGATGCGTCAGTCAGACCGCGACTTGCTTGCTCGCTCGGTGGCGCTTGAGACTCCAAGTCACTGCGATCAATGCGATCGATCGAGCGGGTTCGTCAGAGACGGACGACGACAGCATCGTATCCCATGAGCCCACGTTGCATGCGCGTGCTCTTGTTCTTGTTCGGCCCGCGCGACAGTGATCGCTATCACTCACTCCCTTGCACTTTCGCCACGCCCTTCCAGTCCTTCGACCGCGTCGCTGCTGCTCGCCCGTCATTGCTCAACGTGCGCTTTCGGACGCGCACGCGCACACTCGCTCGCTCACTTGTTCTCTTCGGCACGACCATGCCGCGCACTCGAGCGAGCACTGGACTGCGCACGCGCGTCGGCGCTTGGTGCGCACGCCTTGTCTCGCGCGTCGGCAAGCAGCACAAAGAACAACCGCCGAGCAGCCCAGCAACAGAGAACGAGTCGTGGATCACAACAGCGCGGCACCGCAGCATCATGCGTGACAGCACCTCCTCGCCACGGACGCAGCGAAGTGGTGTCGAAGACTGTGCACCGACCTTCTTCACACCGTACTCGGTGCGCCGCACAACGACGACGGTGCGGTCGTCAAACTGCCGAACCTCCGCGACATCATCGTCCACGACCACAACATCGCTCCGACGGCGCCGTCCAACACAAGCGAGCACAACAGTCGCGCCAAGCATCACAGAGACAACCGACAGTCGCGATACAATCGACTCGATTGACGATGCGCGCTTGACGCTCATTGCGAGCCAGCGACTGCACGCTGCTGGGCTCTACGCACAAGCAGAGCACCTGAAGCAGCAACAGCAGCGCGAATTGGCGCTCGAGACGCGCATGCTCCAGCCGCTGCACCACATCCAAGTACGCCGACGACTCGTGCGTGAGAAGCAGGATCTGGCGTCGGCTGCTGGATCGATCGCGCCAGCGTTCGTGAGCATCCGCAAAGCTGAGCTGAGTCACGATGCCCAGTGGCGGCTCAAGCTCCTCGGCTTCCACGCAGACGACAGCGTGCCGCCGTGGCTCCCAACCGCAGCAGCACCAGACCGCTGGAGCTGCGACGCCGCAGTCGGTTTGCCATTGACTATGTCCAGAGGCTACGACCGCAAGATCGAAGAGGCAGCAGTGATGATGATGGCATGATCGCGAGTGTCTGTCAAAGGTGGACACAGATGTAGTTATACCCTGTCAAGACAGAGACAGCAGATGAGAGTCGTGACGACGCGTACATTGCGACGCACTATGAACACGCTCTGACTGCTACAGAGTGCAGTGACGCCATTCGCTTGGTGTCCTGTGTGCGCTTTGGTTGGTTTGGTTGGTTTGGTTGGTGGAGGTGAACATGTTGGGCTACTGGTGTTGCTTCAACATGTGTACGGAGTTTGTATGCTATCGCGCGTGAGAATGTTTGTTTGTCCAGAGGTCAGGAGATTCCCACACGAATTGATGAACCACGCTTGACAAGACAGGCAAATCGTACCCAGCATCCTTGATGCCTCAGAGACGAAAATGACTTGGAATTTGTATGCTTCTGGACGATTCCGAAATTTGTTGTCGTACGTCAGCCACACCAGACATGATGCGTGTCGTCGACGAAGACCAGCAGCTCCACCAGTAGCGCTCGCTTGATGGACGTCGCCAGTCTCGAATCCGCCACCACTCACTCACTCAAGGCACTCGCTCGGCTACGATGCTTGCACTCTCTGGTCGTGTGGCGATCGCCGCTGCGCTCCTCGCCGCTGTGCTCTCTGCTCCATCAGCGGACGCAAAGCCCGTATGCACGCGCACGTTCAAAGGCCGCGAGCACTTGCACCCGAACGTGCACGCACTGCCGCCACTGAGCAGCGAGCAAGTGCTCGAGCTCTCGACGTTCCCGAAGAAGCTCGACTGGTGCGACCAGGGCTTCTGCACGGCGTCGTGGAACCAGCACATTCCGCAGTACTGCGGCTCGTGCTTTGCGCACGCTGCGCTCTCAGCGGCGCAGGACCGGATCAAGATCCTGCACAAGAAGCAGGGCTACCTCGGTCCAGATGTCGTGCTCGGGCGCCAGACGTTCCTCAACTGCGCACCAGCGCACGGGCTCTCGGACGGCTGCGGCGGTGGCGAGCCGTCCGACGTGTACGAGTTCATGCACAAGTACGGCGTCCCAGACGAGAGCTGCTTGCCGTACAACGCGACGGACCACCGCAAGTTTGCGAGCACGAACGGAACGTGTCCGCCAGAGGGCTACTGCATGAAGTACGGCGTCGTTGTGTGGCTCTGCGTGGCTCTGTAGGTCCGTGTATTCAGCTAGAGACTCACCAATCTGTCTATCTATCTGCTTGCCTGTGTAGCTGCATGCACACGCCCGAGAGCCCAGACGTCCCCGTGTGCTTCCCGGTCAAGCGCGTCGTGCGGTACCGCGCCAAGGAGTACGGACGCGTCACGGGCGAGCACGCGATGATGAAAGAGCTGCTCAAGGGACCACTTGCTTGTGGCATTGCGTGCAGCGACGGCTTCACGTTCGACTACAAAGCTGGGATCTTCGAGGACAAGACGAACTTCACGGACATTGACCACGACGTCGAGATCGTGGGCTGGGGCGAAGAGGACGGCGTCAAGTACTGGCACGTGCGCAACTCGTGGGGCACGTACTGGGGCATGAACGGCTTCTTCAAGATCGTGCGCGGCAAGAACAACCTCGGGATCGAGTCCGACTGCCACTACGTCGTGCCGGACATTGCCGACGAAGAGCTCACGTTCTCCGAGACGCCGATCTACGGCGGTTCGCACTGGGGCATCGTGCCGTTCTCGCAGGACGCCGCGGCGAAGCACCCAGTCGTCGAGACGACGGACGACGTGGCGTTCAGCAACGTCCCGCTCACGTCCGAAGAGCTCCCAGACCAGGACTCGAGCGACTCGAACGACACAATCTCAGTCGTCACGACGACGAACGTTACGAGTCTCCGCACAACTGGTACGGCAGTGGAGGCGACTGACAGCGCATCGGGACTCTCGACACCGACGCTCCTCGCGGTGTTCACGTCGCTCGGTGCTGCGATCGGCTTTGCGGCTGCGCGCTTCCCACGGCGCGAGGCGGCGTACGAGCGCATCAACTAGAGCATCATCTGTTGTCCTCATTGCTAGGCACACAAGAGAGAGAGCGAGTGATAGAGAGAGAAGAGCGTAGGACAAAGCACTCGACGCTCCGATAACGTACGAGCACGATCGCCCTACTTGGGTGGATGGATCGATGGACAGTGTTCTGTATTGCCACGCACTCTCTCTCTCTCTCTCTCGCTCCTGATGATGACGACGACAAGGAGGAAGAGGTGGCGAGTCTCAAGCGATCAATTGCTCACTCACTCGTGCTGCTGCCCGCTCACTGCTTCGTGGCCGCAGCTGGCTTCGCACTCGCAACGACTGCTTCGCCTGAGCGCGCGTCCCACCACGCGTTCGCGTCTTCGAGCAAGTGGAGGTAGCTCGCTTGCAACGGCGTCGCTTTCGTGAGCGCGTCGTCAATGCGCGCGAGCTGCGCGCGGTCGCGCTTAAGCGTCTGGGTCACCGCGTCGAGGCGCGGTTGGTCAAAGTGCGCGCGCATGACGAGCTTCTGGAGCTTGCGCTTGTAGAAGTAGTCGTAGATGTTCTCGTATTCGTACTCTTGGTTCGTCACGCTCCACCACGCGTACCCGACGACGCTCATGCCAAAGCCAGTGAAGTACGTCACGGGCTCCATGATGTCCCACGAAAAGTGGATGAACGAGAGCCAGAAGTAGAGACCGAACGTCCCGACGAGCGTTGTCGAGAGACCGACAGCGATTGCGTTGGCATGGCGCGTCGCCGCAGCGTGGAGCTCGTTGCGCAAGTTCACGAGCGCAATGTGCTCGGGCTCCAGCGCGCGGATCTTGCGCAGGAGCGACTCGCGCTCGTGCGTAAAGAGCTGCGTTGACACGGGCGAGAGGCCGATGGACTCGAGGTACGAGTCGACGACACTGCGCGGCTGGAGGAAGATCGAGCCCTGGAGGTCTTCGTCGCTCGACTACGGGACAGCCGGTCAAGTATAACGTTAGAGCGTGAGGACAACAGGCTGGCGCCAGGAGAAGGACACACGGGCAGGACGTACGTTGCGGAATGCGAGCACGACGCCAGCTTGGTGGAACGCTTGGAGGATCTCGGGCGCTTGCTTCTTTGGGATCCCGCGGTCTTTGCACATGAGCTCAAACTCCTGCACGTGCAAACATATGTGAGTGCGTATTTTTTCAAACGAAACACTGTACTATAGATGCGGATGTATGTTCGTAAAGTACGCACCGCATAGCTGATCTTCCACTTCCCAAGCGCCTCGAGGCTGTGGCGAAGCGAGATGACTGCGGACTTTTGCGCCACGGCGCGCACGTCCAAGTCGCCTCCATCCAACACACTCACGTACGCATTGCCTACAGCATGTTCGTGTACGTGTCAGCCCTACGATCAGAGAATCTGTGAGAATATCAATCCATAGTAGAGAGGTAGCACACACCGGCAAACACTGGCGCCGTGACTGGGAGCACGCGGTCGTTCACGAGGAGCTCAAAGTCGTCTTTGAGGATCGCGTCGAGCGTCTCATCCGGACGGAACGACTTGCCGCGCTTCGAGCGAATGTCCACGCGCTGCACGGACGCGTCCTCGGCTTCGATCTGCGCAATGATGCTCGCGACCGTCGCCTCTATCGTCATAAAGAATGAGAGCCAGTCATCATGACAGGACATCCATGCATGTGAGTGAGTGGGAGTCTTCCTCGGTGACTTGTGGGAAGACACGCTATGATAGAGTGCAGAGGACAGGTGGACGCACCTGGCGCAATGCTAAAGACGCGCTCTTCGTCAAAGCCCGAGAGCGGCAGTGGCACTGCGAGCGTGCACGTGCCGTCCTTGTACTTGAGCTCCAGTGCGCGGTTTGCTAGAGTACGTGCAGTGAGGAAGGACAAAGTGAGACCGTGTGTTGTGTGAATACAAAGGAGAGATAGAGATAGAGCATATATGACGTACAGCGAGCGAACTGGAGCACTGACGTGGACGCGATCGAGCGCTTCAAGGTGGCGAGTGCGAGCGGCGAGTGCAGGATCGCGAGACCATTGCGGCGGCAGCTCGCAGCGACGAGCGAAGCAGCGCCGAGTCGCAGCATTGTACGAGGTGGGGCGACGATGAACGAGCACGAGAGGCGGGGCGCGGCAGACGTACAGGCGAACGAGTGAGCACGTCGAGCGAGAGCGTTGCGCGACGATCGTCAGTGTGTGAGGATCGATCGAGTGAGGGTGAGCTTGACCCATGATTTCACTTGAATTTAGTATAGTCATTCTGTCGATATAGTGATAAAATACAGTGCTGATTTATTGGAAACATATCCTGAATTTTGGGTTGTTTAGCGTGATTTTTGACCAGATCTGCTAGGTTTGTGTGATTCTCACGGTTATATATGATACTCAAGTAAGTGCGAAGAAATGTACTGCTTCAACAGACCGAAGAAGCACTTCCGACCGATCCCAGCGACGATCCCAGCGACGATCCCAGCGACGATGGCGAGCGAAGAAGACGTCACGAGTACGAGTACGAATGCGCGTGCGTGGGAGACGCTGCGCTTCCAGTCGTGGAACAGCGCGCCAGACGTGACGTTCTGGCAAAAGCTCGCGACGCTCAAGCTCGACACGTTCCAGCTCAGCGACCGCGCACAAGTACGTCGCTGCGTGTGGGTGTTTGTCGCTCGTGCTCTCATGGTCGCAACTCTCACGCACTTTTTGCGTTGCGTGTAGGAGCTTACAGGGTACTTCGCGCCTGGACGTTCGGCAACTGTGCCAGCGCGCTTCACGCTCGATGACAGCTCGTTCGTTGGCGTCGACGGCGAAAGGTACGTCTTGACACCATTCCATCGCTATCAGGCATCCATAGCAACAGCAACACACGCAAGACTGACATACACTGTTGCTACAATCATGTGTAGTGCGATCGACCGTGCGCGCTACGAGTGGAGAGCGCCAGGCGTGCTCATCAACACGAACACGCTCGAGGTTGGTCATGTGTGTATACTATACGTGCATTAGCGTATACTCATCGATACCCTGCACTCTCACACTTCATAGGACTTCAAGACACTCGACAAAGCCGCAGTGCTGCAGCAAGCCGGCGACAAGATCCGCGATGCGATCCTCTCGACTGACGCCAGCAGCAGCAGTCTCGATGCGCTCAATGCGTTTGTGCTCGTGACGTTTGCCGACTTGAAGAAGCACTCGTTCCTCTACTGGTTCGGCTTCCCAGCCATTACACCTGCGACGCCGTTCCAGAGCCAAGCCCCCGTGTCGGTCTCGTCCGTTCTATCAGTCGACGAGCAAGCGCTCGCTTTGCAGCACCTGCAAGCGCTGCAGCACACGACGAGTGGCAACGCCATTCCGCCGTTCTTTGTGATTGAGCGACTGCGAGCGTCTACTACAGGCGACTCGAGCCTCATTCGCGTCCAGTCGCTTGCGACGTGGCGCTCGCAAGACGCGGATCCAGCAGTCGAGACAACGCTTTTTGGCTTTGTCGACGCGTGTCCATTGCCAACGCATCCTGGCTGGACACTGCGCAACTACCTCGCACTGCTCACGTCGCTGCCAGAGGCAAAAGTCCCACACGCGACGCCGCTCCAAGTCCTCGCATTCCGTGAACACGTTCACCACTTGAGCACTAGCGCTAGCGACGCTGCTGGTCCAAGTGCGTGGCGCCACTCGCTCGTGTTTCAAGTGCAGCACCCTGGCGTCCCAGTCGTCGCACCAACACTGTCGAGTCCAGTTCCAGCGACTCGGGTCGTCGGTTGGGAGACGAACGCGCGTGGGAAGCTCGGTCCGCGCATCATGGAGCTCAGTGGGATCCTCGATCCGCTCCGACTCGCAGAGACGTCTGTTGATCTGAACTTGAAGCTCATGCGCTGGCGCCAACTGCCGTCGCTCGACTTGGACGCGATCGCTCAGACCAAGTGTCTCTTGATCGGTGCTGGAACGCTCGGGTGCTACACTGCGCGGAGTCTCCTCGCGTGGGGCTTTCGACACATCACGTTTGTTGACAACTCGAACGTGAGCCACTCGAACCCCGTGCGGCAGCCGCTGTTTGAGTTCCAAGACGTCGGCAAGTCGAAAGGCGCGTGTGCTGCGAACGCACTGAAGCGGATCTTCCCGCTCGTCAACGCCAGTGCGGTGCACTTGACGATCCCAATGGCTGGCCATGCACTCAGTAGCGCAGCGCTCATGGACGAAGCAAAGCGCGCGCTCGCGACGCTCGAGGAGCTCATTGACGCGCACGACGTTGTGTTTCTAGGCACAGACTCGCGCGAGAGCCGCTGGCTCCCGACAGTCATCGCGGCGTCAAAGCGCAAGCTCCTACTGAACGCCGCGCTCGGGTTTGACAGCTACCTCGTGATGCGCCATGGCGTGACGCGCGAGCATGAGCCAGCGCCAGCGCTCGGGTGCTACTTTTGCAACGACATTGTGAGTCCGCGTGACTCGCTCAAGGACCGGACGCTCGACCAGATGTGCACAGTCACGCGCCCAGGACTTGCGCCAATTGCGTCGGCGACCGCCGTTGAGCTCCTCGTTGCCGTGCTCCATGCGCACGATGGCAAGTACACGAGCGCAGATTCGTCAAAAGCAGACAGTGCAGCGCCGCTCGGGTTCATTCCGCACCAGCTCCGCGGCTTCCTCAATGCGTTCAACGCAATGGTGATCACTGGCGAAGCGTTTGACAAGTGCATCGCCTGCAGTGCGCGCGTGGTCGAAGCGTACCGCGCGGACGCGTTTGCGCTCTTGGAGCATGCGTGCAACTCGAGTACGTACTTGGAAGACCTCACGGGCTTGAGCGCGCTCACGCAAGAGGTCGACGATCTCGCGTTTGAGCTCGACCTCGACGACAGCGACGACGACAGCGCGCTCCTATGAGACCTGAGCATTGCGTCCTGGTGCTTGGGTCTCTGTCACACGCAATTTCTTGTGGCACTCTGGATTTGCGCATTCACTCGTATCCGTGTACTGTTTGTCCTGCATAAAGTACGATTGCATTATTCTCATCAAGTACATTCTAATATGACTTGGAATGAGTATGCTTTCGCATCAATTATTATTGACATTGCGGAAAAGCTGAACCGGAAATAGAAGAGACACTCAATAGCTATTGATTGATCATCATACGCCGTCGAGCTCGAGCGCTGCATTCGCTGAATCGCTCGATCATCCGCAGCAGCTCACACTCGCGCGCGTGACGACGACCTCCTCTACAACAAGCACAATGGCCACTAACAACAACAACAAGTTTGTCGTCCACAAGTTTGGCGGCACGTCAGTCGGGAGCGCCGAGTGCTTTGCAAAAGTCTCGGACATTGTCACGGCGCTCGATGCGCCGCGCATTGCAGTCGTCGTGTCTGCGATCGGCGGCAAGCCCAAGGTCACGGACCTGCTCATTAGTCTCTTGAGCCTCGCGAAAGAGCGCAAAGCGAGCGAGTGCGACGCGATCCTCGACGTGATCCGCGCCAAGCACGCCAAAGTGATCCGCGAGACGCTCCCAGACGCAATTGGCAAGCCGATTGAAGACGCGATTGACGCCGATCTCAAGCGACTATCCGAGCTCCTACGCGCGATCTCGATCATGCGGTCGTACAACGACAGCGTCGTCGAGTTCATCTCGGGCCACGGCGAAGTCTGGTCGGCCAAGATCCTCACCGCCGTCCTTACGCTCCGCGCACAGGCAGAAGGCAAAGCCCACGCGTTCCACTTTGTCGACGCGCGCGACTTCCTCATTGTCGAACCCGATGAAGATCACGGTCCCGTCGTGCAGTACGACATCACGACGAAGAACATGGAGAAGATCATCAAGCGCGACGGTCACGAGCACACGCACCTCGTGATCACTGGCTTCATCTGCAGCACCACGGACGGCGTCATGACGACGCTCAAGCGCGACGGCAGCGACTTCACGGCGTCGATCTGCGGTCGCGTGCTCAAAGCGAGCAGCATCACGATCTGGACCGACGTCAGCGGTGTCTTGAGCTCGGATCCGAGACGCGTACCAGAGGCAAAGATCCTCGGTGAAGTGTCGTACGAAGAGGCGATGGAGCTCGCGTACTTTGGCGCAAAGGTCATTCACCCAAAGACCATGACACCGGCGATCCTCGAAGCCATTCCGATCTACATCCGGAATACGTTTGAGCCCGAGCACCCGGGCACGAAGATCCATCATCGCAAGCGCGTCGAGCTCGAGCGCAAGCTCTCGAACGGCCTCCCAAACGCAAAGAACATTGTGAGCGGCTTCTCGACTGTCGACGACCTCGCACTGTTCAACATTGAAGGCAGCGGCATGGTCGGTGTCCACGGCACGTCGTCGCGGCTCTTCAGTGCACTCGACCGCGTGAAAGTGAACGTTGTCTTGATCGCTCAAGCGAGCTCAGAGCACTCGATCTGCTTTGCTGTGCCCATGAGCCGCGCAATGGACGTCCAGGACGTCGTGAACGAGACGTTCTTCAAAGAGATTCACCACGGACTGATCGAGAAGACCGAATTCATTGCGCCGATCAGTATCATTGCAGCAGTCGGCGACAACATGAGCCACACGCCTGGCGTCTGCAGCCGCTTCTTTGGCGCACTGGGTCGCGCTGGCATCAACGTGCTTGCGATCTCGCAAGGTTCGTCGGAGCGCAACATCTCAGCAGTCGTGCGGTACGAAGACTCGGCCGCCGCGCTGCGCGCTGTCCACTCGTCGTTCTTCTTGTCGGACCAGACGATCTCGATCGGCATTGTCGGTCTCGAGCACCACGAAGACGACAAGAGCGGCGTTGGCAAAGCCTTGCTCGAACAGTACAACCAGCAGCGCGAGTACCTCAAGCAGCGCTTCAACGTCGACATTCGCATCCGCGCGATCGCGACGCACTCGTCGTCGCAGATGCTCCTTGACCACAACGGCGGCCTCACGTCCGATGCGCTCGACGTGAAGAAAGCACAGTTTGAGCCATTTGACCACGACCGGTTCCTCGACCACGTCTGCGCCGACCACTTGCCACATTGGCTCATTGTCGACGTCTCGAACTGCCCTGGTCACGTCAAGAACCTGTACCCGACGTGGCTGAATCGCAACGTGCACTTGATCACGGCGAATATCAACGTCGCCGCGGCGTCGACGAGTCTCCACAGTCTCATCCGCACGAAGCTGCGCGAGAAGGAGCTGACGTTCGACTCAGAGGCGTGTCTCGCGATCGGCGTCCCAGTGTTCAACACGATCCAGAACTTTGTCCAGACTGGCGACGACATTGAGCGCGTCGAGTTCTCTGGCAGTCGCTTCCTCAACGCCGTCTTGAGCGCTGCGACGTCGTCGTCGTCGCCTCTCGACATGGCCGCGCTGCTCACAGAGCACGTCGCGCAGTTCAAAGCGACGATGTCGGTGCGCGACATCCTCGACGACGTCACGGGCGTGCGCAGTGCAAAGAAAGCGGTGCTGCTCGCGCGCGAGCTCGGGTTCCACACTGAGCTCCAGGACGTTGCGATCGAGTCGTGCTGGCGCTACGGCGACGACAGTGCGAGCAAGAGCAGCAGCAGTACCACTGACGATGACGATGTGAGCAAGTGGGACTACGAGCGTCTGCTTGCGCACCTCGTGAGCAAGTGCGCGCCGCTGCAAGCGCAAGTCGCTGCTGCAGTCGCAAACCGCGTCGAGACGCCAGCACTGCGGCTCGTTGCGTCGGTGAATGCGCAGACTGGCGCGATTGCAGTCGGCGTGGCTGCACTCCGCGCGACGCACGCGTTCGCAGCGCTTCAGCCGCTGCAGTGCGCGTTTGCGTTCTACACAGCGCGGCACGCAGCGCACCCGGTCGTGGTCTCGGGTCCGATCGCCGACAGCTCGATCACGGCCGGCACGCTCTTTGGGAGCATCTTGACGCTCGCGCGCAACTGCGGCGCGCGCGAGTCCGGCAGTGCAGTAGCAGTCACGAGCAAGTGAAAGAGCAACGATGAGGTGAACGTGCTAGTGTAAAGACGCTTTGTCGGTGAAGTAGATGCCTTTGCCAAAGATCCGGCCGTTTGACGCAACCTCTGGCGGTGCAATACGGAGTCCATCAGTGAGGATCCCGAGCCAGTTGCTCATGCGACTGCCGTGCCACAGAATCTGCTCATAC
>JAASFN010000131.1:0-37483 GCA_023333795.1 Globisporangium rhizosaccharum
CTTGAAGGCAAATTTGCAACTGAATTCAAAAGCTCGGGTGGTTCCTGCTCTGCTTCCTACTGCACCCCAAGGGCGCCTAGAGGTTTTATGCGTAAAACCTCGCTCCTACAAAATGTACCCACTACCTGATATATATAACCTTGGGTTCTCTCGAGGTTCAACCCACTGACCTTGAACTTGAAGTCTGGTGGAAAGTTCCCTACTCCGTGATTGGCCAGAGCCTCTCACTTGAACCTAGACGATGACGCTCGATGCGTCACTTGTCATGTTCCCTCGAGATTCCCCAAGATTCAGGAACCATCATTCCGCACATGATTGCGCCCAGTGGTGATTACTCCGAATCTCCACTGTCGATATGTCGGAATGTCCGTGGCATCATCCAGCGATGGAGTGAGTCACCTGCGCATGCGGGACCTCGTCGCCGTGACTCCTTTGTCACCGGTCAACCGCAATGCGCAGAGGAGTGGTGTGTCCCACACAACCACTCGCATGTAATGGGATCAGCAAGGCCCATTACATGTGTTTAACACTCCACGCGAAGACAGAAAGGTTGCTCGAATGCTCAGTGGTTAGACGGCGAACTCACATCCAACAACAACAACAACGTCGCAGTACTCGATCACGGAGCGCAGGGAAAGTTGAGGCGCCTGAAGACTTCGCTCTTTTGCGCTTGCTCCGGTCTCAGGGACGATCGACTGGACATCTGCGCGAAGGCGCTCGATGTTCTTACTGCGTATCTCGTGATGTACTATCCGCTCACGAAGGCGCTCAACACACAGGCACCGGTCGTCGACAGAGTAGAAGCGTGCGCGACGTCGGCTGGCATCTTCATCAGCGAGCTTCTCGCATGGTCTGTAGCCCTTCGCGCCCGCGACCCAGAAGGAAGCAACCCAAGCCAAGCCGTCGCAGAAGACCAGCGCACGTCGCATCCTCACGATCGCCTTGACTCCGCAATTGTGCACGAGCTGATCTAGCTCAATCGCAAGCTCTCCGCGCGGTTGCGAGTGTGTGAGGCAGCTCTGCTTCGACTGCCAGAGTCCCAACAGGCACCGCTGCTCCAAGAGAGCGATCGGAGGCGAGCCAGTGAAACCTGCACAACAACCAGTAGCAAAGTGACGGAAAAAGTCAGCGGCGTCGAGCCTCGCATCTGTTTGGTTCGAGTGGTACTCCACGATTGTGAAGCTCGACGTTCACCAGTGAGCGACAGAAAAAGTCTGGCGCGAAGATGCTCGTGCCTGAAACTGTTCATTGACACCGGCTTCCGTCTCGATCCGTTCTCGCCTCGCTACAAAGATGAAGTGCATGATCTCGGTCTCGCTGCTCAAAGCGCGCTGCTTGTGTTCTTGAGCGACGCGCACATCGGTGCAAAAAGCGCTGGATCGTTGCTTCGTGCAATGCGTACGCTGCACAGAGACGGCCGACTCAACGAGCGTATCCGCTCATACCTCCTCCAGCGAACAGAGAGGATCATCGACCCATCACCAGTCAGCACGCAAGACTTTCTCGAGCTAGCAGTAGTGTAGCAGCACGCACTCGAATGCATTCTCCAACAACAAACTGCTCTTGCAAGCGCGTGCATGAGCTGCGCGTGTGGCCGATCCTCACCTGAGACTATGATTTTGCACACTGCGACACATGTCCGCTGCGCTCCACATGAACTTGCTGCGTATGTCTGTGGCGCCGCGCACTTTTGTCACTTCACTTTGTGAGAGCTGTCTTCTTCTCTACATCACCACCGCACGTTCACAGGTTGACCATCAAATTGGCTTTCCAAGGGTGGAGACACTCACGCGCAGGTCACATCGCTACGTACCAAGGCTCATTGGTCTCTTCTTCCGTCACACTATTTCATCCGCGAACTTGATCGGTTCGCTCTTGCAGCAGGCGGCGTGCCTCTCGCGCCAGCTGTACTCACAACGTAAGTCATGGACGCATGAGCTGAGTGGACCTTTCTTACAGCGATTCATAGATCACAATCCATGCTAGTCGAACATGTACACGAACCTGGCATTGGACTGAAGATCGATCTCTGCTAGAGGAGCGGGACGCATGGCGTCCATCGCACCACCTATCACTGCATCCACACAGCACACACAACAACCAGACGCAGAACGTCAGTGAGAACCATTCACGCACGGTTCGGTCGCCGTGATTTGGGCGCGTTCATCACTGTTGATTGCATCCAAGTGCAATCGCTCGCACGCGAG
Source organism: Globisporangium rhizosaccharum (assembly GCA_023333795.1). NCBI lineage: Eukaryota > Oomycota > Peronosporomycetes > Pythiales > Pythiaceae > Globisporangium > Globisporangium rhizosaccharum. The sequence continues at coordinate 2,208 of JAASFN010000131.1, forward strand.
CACGCACACTCACGATCCAATTACCGCCACGTACACACTCACTCGATTGCCTTGAACTGACGTGGTGCCGCCAGTACTGTTGTCCATACGTACTGATCAGAGTCGTCGCTTTTGCAGACACAGCCGCCGTAGTCAAGTTTGCTCGTTCGCTCACCGCTGAGTTCGGCAGCTGTACAAATACATATACGTGGTCGTCAACACGCATAATTAGCACACATGCCTACACGCAGCACCAGTCGCACACACGTGCTCATCTACCGATCCTTGTCGTGTTCGCAACGCGGAAGACAACGGTGTGCCTCATGTTATTCTGGAGATTCTCTATCACAAGCAGCATCGCAGACGATGTCGTCACAAATGCGCACGAGTAATAGAGCGGGACAAGCTGCAACACAGTACGGCGTATAGCAATCACGCGCAGCAGTCTATGCATGAGGACGCGCCTAGTTCTCGTCGAACGCGCGTGCCAATGCTTGTGCTCTCGCTCATTGCCGTGCTGTTCAACTGGCGCCAGCTCAAAAGTATAAATGGTAGTGCGGAACGCGCTGTCAACGGTCAGCATGCAGCGTGTGCGCAATCGGGTCGGCAAGTGTCTATTAGGTTCACGGAGCGAGTTTGCGGTGTGACGTGCGCGGTTGTGGTGTGCGGGCGCTGATCATCAAAGCGTGTGCTCCACACAAACCAGAGCTCGGAAAAATTGAATAGTTTATTGATCGTCGATCAGTACGCAGGACAATCAATAAGTGCAATCATTGACACTATCAACACAATCATCGAACACGCTGCTTCTTCCTATCTTTGACCTCACGAACGACGCGACCGACCGTAGCAGGGTCCCAAAACGACCTGTTGTAGTGCAGGAACAGCAACGTCTCCAAGGTTGTCGGGCGCATGCTGCGGCGCCGATCCGAGAAGACCATGCCCGCTCGCGAAAACAAGCGCTCCACCTCGTTTGAAGTCGGCGGAACCCACGACATGTCAATGAACGATGTCTGAGCCGCAACTTCATTCGAGCACGTCGCAAAGCCTCCTGAGCGAACATGAGAGGTGAGCCGCTTGTTGCGCACTATGGCGATGATTGTGGACGCACAAACCGCTGTAGTGATCGCCTCTCCGCGGTCGTGAGACGACTCTCGTCGCCTTGGACGACCTTCACGACAGCGGACTCAAACTCTGGGTTCTTGACGATGGCTGCTGACTTCGCGAGGTATCGACCGGTGACTGGGAAGTGGCTCATGATGTGGTCGAATAGCGCACGTGCATCGGCGAGAGTGAGTTTGTCAGACTGAAGTGCCTTCGTGATGCTCGCGAGCTTTTCGAGCTGCTCGCTCGGACGCTTAAGCTCGACCTCTTCTGTCGCGGTCGGAGTTGCGCCGGCGAGGTGCGGGTCAGTGCGATCGTAGTGCTTCGAAATCGCAAAGTAGCGCGCGACCATGTCGTGCGTGCTGCTCCAGCGGGTCTGGCTTCGCTTTCTGGGCATGAGCGAGCCGTGCTCGCGCAACCAATGGCGGTGCTTGCTCGATCTGAGACGCGTCGTGAGCTTGGCAACTTTGTCCACAATCTGGCGCGCTGGCTCGATGACGAGCTGCGCGGCGAGGTTCAGTCTGTGGCTTGCGCAGCCGATCATCGACAAGTCGATCTTACGCGCGGTCGCGCCATTCACCGAAGCGTTGTCGCAGATGAGAAACGCGAGTTGTGAGGCACCAATTGCGTAGGTGTCCAGCAAGTCGTCGAGCAGCGCGATGATGGAGTCGCTGCTTTGATCTGCTTCGTTCTCGAGTGTGCTAGCTAATGCACAGAAGGTGCTTTGAGCACACGACGCCGTCGTCAGGCGGTGTCACCGCAATGACCGCGATAAAGTGGTCGCCCCCTTCGCTCCATGCGTCAAGCATGAGCCCGACGACTTGGTTCTCCAGACACTTGGCGATGGCGGACTGCGCTTTCTCCACCTCGCCCATGTAGCTCTTGAGTGTCTTGGTCGCAATACGGTCGAGGTTGGTGTACTTTCGAGTGCGTGCGCTCTCGCACATGCTCAATGCGTAGTTGTCAACAACAATCCAATCAATCCATCGATACACGTTCAGTGCAAATGGGTCGATTGGTTCATCGAAGAAGCTGGTGATGCTTGTAGGACGCGAGCGTATGTTGCCGTACTCGTGGAGGTACTCGTCGTCGTGTGAACGTGAGAGGTGATCGAGAAGATTGGAGTAGCCGCTTCGCCCCTTTTGCCGACGTCGTCGCCCACACAACTTGCACGTGTAGTCTTCACCGTCCGCGTCAAAGAGCACGTGGACGAGGTCCTTAGATGTCGATGTCGCCATGTTGCAGGTCCAAAGCGAAAGCGAAAGTGAGCGCTTTGGCGAGGCAGGGCTGCTGCTTGTCGCGAGACGACGTGACTGTGAGACGACGTGACTGCGAGACGACGTGACTGCGAGATGGCGTGACTGCGAGACGACGTGTGTGCGTGACGACGTGTGTTCGTGGCGACGTGAGTGAGTGCGTGAGCTATGCTATGAGTGGCTTGAGTGGATTCTAATTGCGAGTTCGATCAATAAATAAGTGGCACTCAATTGATTGTTACTTATTACTATTTATATTGCAAATTTCCGAGCTCTGACACAAACAGAGCGAGCAAGAAGATCTGTTCAACAACTTGCGGACTACTACCAGTTCGATGGCCCCCTGATCGTCGGAGGCGATATGAACTGCACCGTTAGATTCCTGTTGGACCAATCCAACCAGCAGTGCGCTACGTATGTACATGACTCTCCTTCACTTCGTCACATGCTAACGACGTGCAACCTCATTGATACAGTGGAGAGCGGCATGGCGAGAGCGTTGGAAAAGCAAACCATGCCCGACTTTCCACGCTCGAGCGCACACGTACTACTACTGGTATCTGTGTGATGTGGATGATGAGATGCCACAAGCTGCGAAGTGCGCCGAGCCGCCTTGATAGATGGTATGTGTCGACGCCTCTAGCACGCTGGATTAGTGGGGTCACACGTGGAGATAGCTGGAATGTTGTAGATTTGAAATATCAATCGGAGATAGTTGAGTATATTGCAGATGTATTGTATGGATGCTACTCCGCAAATGCCAGAGCTAAGAGCGCTACCGCTTTTGGTCTCTTCGTGGTCTCGCTATCTACCTCGCCTTCATCTTGCATGGATCTTTGTGGGGTGCGTCGGTATATTTCACGTACTTAGCTGAATACCATGTTTGCGAAAATATCTAATCCAACAAACGAATAATACAATATCGGTTTTGGCGGATATAAATTTGCCAGGGATTGACCCAGAGTGGTAATTGTATGCCAATAAACCGGGAAATGGCAGGCGAAATATCCGGTATTTGGTTGTCAATCGAATCAAAGCGGATATTATATCTGTTGTCGTTTGAATCATATTTTGAATTTATCCGGTTTTGCAATGAACCATTTTTTGTTCTTGTCATTGCTATTGTATTTATTGTTACCAACATGCTCTTTACAATAATATTGTTGTCTAATGTTATCTATTGTGTACTTGCGCTTTTTATCCGTGTCTACGAGTGTAATATTTACAAACTCCCGTATCATTAACTGTGGCACTTGTGTGGCAAGCCACTGTTCATCTATTCGCAATCTAGGCTCATATTGCGGCTAGATTGTACAAATAGTTTATAGTTATTCCGCCATTTAGATGCCATTATTGTTGTGCCCAACCATTTTTCGGTGCATATCTCTGAAACAATTGAGCCAGATTTGTTTTATCGCGTCCAGATCTAGATCAGGGAGCAAGACCACATTGCACTCACAAGGACGAATTGTGCGGTCCGAGTCTCGGCGCAATGACGATGTACACAGCGGTGTCGCATCTGTGCGTGACGACATCGTCTCGACACCGTAGGCGTGCTAAAAGTTGAGATTTGTGTCAATGTATATGCTGAGTCAGTAGTTGATGACAGCGAACAGGCAGCTCATTCATGTGTGCGAGGTCGCAGTGACAATGAACTTTTCCCGTTGTGTGGGTGCTTTCGCGATCGCGGCATTGCCGATCACTTTGAGCTCCTCTATTCTTTGTGAAGCGATGTCGACCAGGGCGAGAGTTCTGCTCGTGGCTGAGCTCACCTCTATTCTGCTACGAGGCGGCAATGACGCTGATCGAACCAATGAGTCGCACCAGGGCAACGTCGACGCAAGGATGTGTGACGTGAGGAACAAGCAGGTGGTCTGCGCACATGAGCTAGATCGATTCGGCGGAGCTCGTTCACGTTTGCGTGTTAGTGCTGCTGTTGTTCACTCCATTTTGCTCAGCGCAGGATGTGAGTAGAGCTAGGAGTGGTGAGAGATCGTGTGGTGCATTCTTGAGATCACTATGACTGAAAGCTGGGACTTGTGAATGCATGAGAGTGATCGAAGCGCGGTGATAGTCTGTCATGCTGACTCGCTACGCTGCATGTTGCTGATGCGGACGTTTGAGCGCACGCTGTGGTTGTTTGCAAGTGCGCAATGTCGAGACGCGAGTTGTGATGTAGCAGCCATGATGTTGATGTAGCCATGAGGTTGATGTAGCCATGTGTGGTTGCTAAACGTCGAGACCGGACTTGGACGCAGTGGCTCTGTCGATGATGCTGCAGTACGCAGCTGGCGCAATCTTTTGCTTCGCGCGTACGGAGTCAGCGGATAGCATGTTGCGCTGTTGGGTCTGCAGTGTCTCGCACAACCCTGCGCTTTGGCGCCCGGTCTGCGCGTTGCTTGAGAAACGCGAGCGTGGCGTCGAGCAGCGCTGTAGTCGAAGGCCGTCGCTCCCGCGTTCACATCATACTCTTCAGCTTCAGGCTCGCGCTCGACGTCGTTGCTGATGCTACCGCCGCTTGCGCTGCCTCTGACGTGTGTCGTCTTGCCCATGAGCACGTTGTTCACGCTGATGCTCGTGTGCGAGTGCAGACAGCACCGCCACAGTCCACGCTGATGCTCGTATGCGATGGTAGCAGAAGCACGTCGCCGTTGTCGTGGGCGAGCACGTCACTGCGCTCGAGGCAGTGCGCTGCCACTTTCGCTCGTGGTCTGCAGCCGCACCCTGTTGTCCACTGCCGCTCTCTCGTGCGACCAACGCTATGAGCTGAATGATCGCATTCGCACCGACGAACGATGCGCGCAAGCATCCAAAGTTACCTGGTACACAATGACGATGTAGTGTGGGTGCGCATGCCATGCATCCCAGAGTCGAGCAAGTACAGTGCTCATTAATCGCACCACGAGCGTGAGGATCCGCCACAACACACCCAGCGAGGCTGCACCATTTCACGTGTGCGCTCGTGCTTGTGTCTTGCCTTCGTGCGCTGCAGCAGCGTCTGCTCGTATGCGTATTTCGAGCGCCGGTGCGACTTAGTTCGCGTCGAGTGCGCACGGACCCAAACATGGCGCTCACCGCTCTGCGCGCACTGAGGTGAATGAGCGCAGCCGCGTGAGCAACTAGGACGTGCTTGCAGTTGTGTAAAGCGAGCAAGCAAGAGAGAGAGAGAGAGAGAGAGTCAGTAGAACGTACGTCGACTTGGATCGCATCAAGCGTGTACGCGCACTTGCACATTGTGTCGTCGGTCTGGTGAGCGTCCAGTCTGGTGATCTGCCTGGCTTGGAGCGAGCTCGATGTCGGCGAAGAAGTGCTTGTAGCGTCGCCGAGGCATGCGTGCATCGAGCAGATGCTACACATGTATTACACCAATGACACTCGCAATGAATGAGAGTGACCGAAGGACGGCGATAGTCTGCCGACGCTGATGCGGACGTTCGACCGGTGGTTGTTTGCAAGTACGCAATGTTGAGTTGCAACTCGCGAGTGCTGAAACAGCCATGATGATGTTGATGTAGCCATGTAACAGCTAAAGTGAGATTCCACAGGGTGCGTATTTTTCCAAAACAGTCACGGTACTATCTTTTGGTTGATTTTTTCTACTACAAAACGTCAGAATATAAGCGCGCTTAAGCAAGAGAATTCATAAAAAGGTCAATTCTGGAAGCGCGCTTATTTGTGCAGAGCAGTCGCGGCCAGTCTTTTTTTCGGAAGAGAACGCGCGCGAGCGAGGGGGAAAGCAAAGCACCGCGGTCGCCATTCTCGCAGGAGCAGGTTCTTCGCGCAGCAGCAGTCGCACGTAACAAAACTATCAACAATCATGGCGGACAAGGTCGAAGAGGTGGTGCCAAAGGTGGAGGTCGAAGAGACGGAGGCCGAGGACGGCAGCAAGGACCCAGAGTCGGAGGAGCCGCAGGCGTACTTTGAGCCGGTCGTCAAGCTCGACGAGGTCGAAGTCGTGAGCGGCGAGGAGGACGAGGAGGTCCTGTTCAAGATGTGAGTACCTACTGTGTGTGTGTATGTCTCTCTCTCTCTCTTTCTCTCTCTGTGCATGTGAGCTGCTGCTACTTGCCTCTGTAGTTGTTTGTGTATGAAGCCATGTGCCGCTTGCATCCGTTGTATCACCCAACGCATGCATGGACTCACTCAATCATCACGTCTGTCTGTCTGTTATTTTGCGTACCCATGCGTTCCTTCACGTCACAGCCGCGCGAAGCTCTTCTGCTTCCGTGAGACGCTCCTTGACAAGGGCACGGGCAAGAAGTCGTGGTGCGAGCGTGGCGTCGGCGACGTGCGCTTCCTCAAGCACAAGGAGCACCAGAAGGTGCGCCTGCTCATGCGCCAGGAGAAGACGCACAAGATCATCATCAACCACCTCGTCGACACGCGCACGGAGCTGTCGCCAAACATGGGCAGCGACCGCGCGTGGGTCTTCAGCTGCTACGACTTTGCCGAGGGCACGCTCGAGACGCAGGTCTTTGCGCTCCGCTTCGCGAACGCCGAGAACGCGCAGAAGTTCAAGGAGGCGCACGACAACGCCAAGGCGACGAACAAGGCGCTCGAGGCTGGCGCGGACGCTGCGGACACGGCCGCTGGCGACGACGCTGCCAAGGCGCTGGAATCGCTCGACGTCAAGAAGGAGGTGCGTCTTTTGTCTAGTTGTTGTTCGCTTGTTCGTGTGGGAGCTAGCTGTGAGTGACGATAGTGCTTCGTGAGCGCATGGCTGACATGTGTGTTGTTGCTATGACTGCTATTGCTGCTCGCACAGTAAACGTGTCGCCTTGAATGAGCGTCCATGCATTTCACATCGATCAGACTACCAAGCAGTGTCTGCGCGAGTGCGCAGTCGACGCCACTTGGTGTCGCCTGCTGCTTGCGCCCTCTCATAGAGTATGTCGCTTTAATCCAGCAGCGTGCGTTGCTCAGATTCGTTCGGTCAGACGTCTGTTCAACTCGATTGTCTTTACCACTTGTGTTGTTGGGCATGTACCCATTTTGGTATCGTAGACTAGCAAAGCTGCTGCTTGTGCTTACAAGTCAGTCAGTGCATCACGAGCACTGCAATTCAACTGAGAACACTTCTCAGTCGTGACAACACCACTAGCGAAACGACATCCTTTGCTTGATTGATACGTGATGAGGTCATGCTGTCGAGCGCTTGGTTGTCTTCGTCGTCGTCACAGGCAAGTCAAGTCGATGTGTTGCAGTTCATTCGTGAACCACACGAATGGTACACGTAATTATGTGGCATTCGTGTGGTCGACACTCGATTGAACACATTTTCGAATTCACTGACGATAATCCCCGTTGAGATTCTACTCGAGCGATTGCTCGATGAGCGGCTCAAAACAAACCAAGCAAGCAAGCAGATCAAGCAAGGCGAGAGAGCAAGGAACGACGAACGATGTGGGGGCTTCGCGTGACGACTCAGCGACTGTGCGTGCGCGCGCAGCAGGCGAGCACCGCTCGTCGTGCGTTCCACCAGTCGAGCGCGCGCTTTGCGATCACGACGGTGAACGTGCCCTCGATGGGCGACTCGATCAGCGAAGGCACGCTCGTGCAGATCGTCAAAGCCGTGGGCGAAACTGTGCACGCTGACGAAGTCGTCGCGATCCTCGAGACAGACAAGGTTTGCACACGGCTGTACTCTTTGCATGTATATGTGTCTGTATGTCTGTCTCAGATGCTTGTACGCCGAATCTGACTACTTCGCGTTTGGCATGCCAACGCAATAGGTGAGCGTGGATGTCATGAGCCCTGTCGCCGGTACGATCGTCGAGCACCTCGCGAAGCTCGAAGAGAACGTCGAAGTCGGCCGCGCGCTCTTTTCGGTCGACGACAGCCGCGCGCCCGAGCCAGGCTCGAAGCCGTCGCCACAGTCGTCGGCGGGTGCACCTGCTCCCGCTGCTGCAGCACCAGCGCCAGCTGCATCGCCTGTTGCTCCTGCTGCGACGAGTGGCCACCGCACGCCGCTGATCAAGTTCCTCGGCAAGCGCTCGCTGCTGCCTGCCAAGGCGCCTGCATCGCAGTCGCAGTCGGCAGTGCGCCAGCCGCTCGCACCGGTGCAGCCGTCGGGGCCAAACGTCCTGCCGTTCACGCACGTGAAGCGCGTGCCGCTGACGCCAGCGGAAGTGGACGCGATCAACTCGGGCGTTGCGTTCCTGTAAGGAGACAATGGCGACAAGTGCTTGCATCACGACATCACTCTTGACACCCAAGCAGCGCACGGACGAGCAAGAGCAAGCAACATACACCAGTTTACATAGATAGTCTCCTCTGCCTCTCTCTCTCACTTGCTCACTTGCAAGTCACTGACTGACTGCATTCATCAGACGCTCACGACTGACGCTGCACCAAAGAGATCGTGCTGCGGACACGCGCCGCCGCCGATTGCCCACTCGTTGCAGCCTGGCGCGTTGCACTTCTTGCCGCCGCCGTGCGCTTTGCAGTGCCCGCCGCCGCGGTTCGTCTTCACGCAGCCCTCGGTGCGGCAGCGACCACCACCGCCGTGGCTAATGCACCGTCCACCACTATTCGCTTTGCGCGTGCAGCCTTGGACTTCGCATGGCTTCGTCCCACCGTGCGCTTTGCACAGTCCGCGATGCTGGCTCAAGCGCTCGCAGCCCTCGACAGTGCACCGCGGCTTCCCGCCATGCGCGCAGCAGCGACCAAAGCGGATCTGCACAAGCAACGTCCGACCAATTGTTAGTCCGACCCACCTTTACACGCAAACGCACTTCAACAAACAAGTGCACTGCAACATTGCAAGCAGTGCAAGTGCAAGCAAGCACACAAGCAAGCAACGCACCTGCTTCTTCGTGCACTCGGGCACTGTGCACTTGAAACCACCGCCGTGCGTGAGACAGTAGCCGCCGCCTTGGTCGTGCTTGTCACAGCCGCGCCGCGAGCACCGCCGGCCAGCGCCGCCGTGGTCCTTGCACTTGCCAGCGGTAAGTGCCCAGTTCGCACAGCCCGTGACGTCGCAGCGTTTACCGCCGCCGTGCAACTTGCAGCGCCCGCCGCCCACACACGGCGTCGTACAGCCGTCGACGTAGCACTTCTTGCCGCCGCCGTGCGCCGCGCAGAGTCCGCCGCCCTTGTCTTTCTTCGTGCAGCCGTCGACTTTGCAAAAGTATCCGCCGCCGTGCGACTTGCACTTGCCCTGTCCGCGGTCGTACTTCTCGCAGCCCTCCTCTTTGCACCGCGCGCGACCGCCGTGGCCACTGCACACACCGTAGCGGATCTGCTTCTTCGTGCACCCAGGCACTGAGCAGTTGCGTCCACCGCCGTGCGCGAGACAAAAGCCCATGCCGGCGTCATAGCGCTCGCACTTGGCGACCGAGCATTTCTTCCCACCGCCATGTGTGCAGCAGAGCGCACCGGCGCCAACAGCGACGCGCGCACAGCCTGGCGTGCTGCACCGGCGCGACCCGCCATGCTCTTCGCACGTGCGCAGGTTGAAAAACGCACAGAACGGCGTCTGGCACTTGTACCCGCCACCATGTGCCACGCACAAACCGCCGCCTTGTGCGACCTTCCCACAGCCGTCGTGCTGGCACAGCTTCTTCGGCTTGCTAGTGCTGCTGGTACTGCTGTTGTTTGCGCTCGTGCTCGTGCTGTTGTTAATAGCGCTCGCACTATCATTGCCGCTGCCACCACCACTGCTATTGCCGCTTTCGTACAGCGATAGCGACGACGACGGCGACATGTCGACGCCTGCTGCTGCTGTTTCTGCACTGAGCATCCTGTTGAGCTGCTGCTGCTCCGTCTCGACTTCGCGGTGTTTGTACACACTTTCCTCTGCGAGGCGGAACGCCCGCTGCTCGTGGTGCAGTGGACGGTGCAATACGCCAAAGTGCGTACTGCTGTCGTCACGGTAGCTCGTTTTCAGCTCGTCGCCTGGGTGTGACGACTGCATCGGTACGCCAAAGCTCAGACGCATGCCGCGCAGTGGCACGTGCTGGTGAAAGTGCTGCTGCTGGTGTTGCTGCTGATGGAGTTGATGGTGCGACTGCGGTGTCGATGGCGGGTCGTATGGCGGCGGCGTAGAGAACGTCGGAGGAAGCTCCGTTGCGTCCAAGTCGACGACGTCGAAGCGCGGGTCGACGCCGCCAAAGAGCGCCATTTCCTCCTCCATGGCGGCTTCTCCAGCTGCTGCTGCTGCAAGTGCTCGTGCTGCTGCGCTCGGCGGCGTGTCGTGTCTGCGCGCGCCACGCACGCGCGCTCTCGGCCTCGCTCAGTCGGGGCTCCACTCGCGCAACGAACCCGCGCTGCCTCCGTGCGCCGCGCCTTGCTGCAGCGACGACGTGGAGGTCAAGGGGGATAGCAAGTTCGTGACTGACCGACGACCGACTGACTGGCGAGAATCCAAGCGCTAGTGAAAAAAGCGAGCGAGGCTCTTCGCACACACACAAATGCAATAGTGACATAAACGAGAGCGAGAGCGAGAGCAAGTCGTTGCTGTGCGACGCCTCGGAGCACGTTGCAGTCGTTGTCTCGCTCCTACATGCAACTACTTGTCAAACTTGCGCAAGATGTTGAACGCTGCGACGTACTGCAACACAGTGTGCTTGAGCGAGTAGTCGGCCGACGGCAGTCCGACTTTGTCAAACAGCGCGCTCACATTCTCAATGGGCTTGCGCAAGCGGTCGTCCGTGACGAGGTGCGCGAGGAACTCGTCAAAGAGCGTTTCGACTGGCGAGACCGTGTAGCACGGCGCGTACTGCACTTCGATCACGAGACCGCGCGGCTGGTTGTTGCGCGACATGAACGTGCAGATGCTCACGACAAAGTCGCCGACTGCGTACTGCGTGCCCTGGAGAATAGATGTGTCGAACGCAGTCAGCTCGCACTCACCTGTACAAGCACATTGATACAGAGACACATACCTCAAACTGTCCGTCCGACTTGAATGCGTAGATCTCGACCTGCTGCAGGATGTTCGCGCCGTCGAGTCCGCACTCGAGCAGCGCGCACTCTTCCGAGCTCCCTTCAATGCCGTTGTCGCTCACCGACACGCTCTTCGCGCGCTCGTTCACGAGCACAGCGTACACGAGATCATCGTTCTGGGACATCCGCAGCATGAACATGCGCTGGTTGCTGTATCCATCTGCGTGATGCACGAGCGTAGCGACAGAGCGAATTGATGTATGAAGCGTGCAGACACAAGTGTCAGCGAGTGTATGAGCGCGAGAGAGGCACGAGTCTACGAGCACACTCGATGCGCACCTGTCGTGGTCTTGCGGTTGAATAGGCGGCAATGCACGACGTGACGTCCGATCTTCTGACCACCGATCGCTTCGAGCTTCCGCAGCAGCTCTTGGTACTTTTGCGTGATGTTGGCGTCCTGCACGATCACGACTCTGTGTGGAGCGAGTAAGCGAGTTGGCGAGTAAGTAAGTGAGTCATGTGTAGTAGTAGAAGCGCACGCAGCAGCAGCTTGCGCCTGCACATACAGCGCATACACACACGCACCTCGTCATTCCCGTCATGGCTGCTGCTGCTGCTGTCTGGTCTTGCTTGTGATGGTCAATCAGTCAGTCAGGTTTGCTGAAATAGTCCTGTGAATTTGGAATTCATCAAAATTAGAATAGAAAATTTGCGATACTTCATACTTTCTCGCTCAAGTTGTCTTTTCGCAAGTATTTGATATACAAAAGATAGTTAATTCCATATGTGACCACTGTACTTTGAGTTAATCATGTAGCCGCAAAGCGACTCCAAATCGGCATATCCAGCCACGCATCGCCCAGTATTTGCGTTTCTGACTAAACATGGCCTCTGCGTCTCAACTTGAAATTTCAAGCGCTCGAGCTCAAGAGCTCCTGCTTCGGTCCTCTCGGCTCGCACTCTAGCTTTCTTGCTCGTTGACACAGACGCCGCTCGCGAGACGCTTTCAAGCATGTCTCGATGTGTGGTAGTGGTGTCGGTGCTCTCTCTACGCTGTCATGGAGATCATGGAGTGGAAATCAGTAGATACAACTGAAACAAACGGCACACGACCTGACAAGCAACTCTTGCTCAGAAGCAGCACACTCAAGCTCGCTGCACGTTCATGCCCAGCACTGCTCACATGCTCCTCAATCACGTACTTGCTTGTCTACCATTCACATGAAGCAACGAGTACCACGCAGCACAGACTGACAATGGCACCGAAGCTCAAGCTGTTTGACTGCGCAGTGTCAGCAGTGACGCTTACGCTCCTCCTCTTGCTGCCCATGTCGTGCTTCCAACCTGTTGCAACGTCTATATGTCTGTCTATCGAGACAGATCCGCAGCACACACGCACACTACGAGAGCCACACGAGTACATATCGTTCTTCACCCGTTGCAGCCCAAACGTCGATATGATGAGAGAGTGACTAGGGTGGGGTGAATGGGTGGCATACACTCGACTCGACAAGCACAGTCTCGCATACACGACTAGCAACGCTCTCTCTCACTCTCTCCACACGCACGTGCGCATGCGCACAGCCACTCAATCTGCAGTCGCAACGACGTCCGCAATGGCGCGTGCCCACATCTGCGTCATGTTGTTCGGATCGGTCACGCGGAACGTCCCCGACGGCTGCAACACGCGAGCAGTAACAACGTCACACGAGGTCCGTCGTCAGTCAGTCTACCTGGACAATGCGATGCTGACTGCACCAGTCAACACACAATGCCACAGCGCCGCACCGAAATGAGGTCGAACGTGTGCTGGCCAATCGCATTGACCTTCGTGTCGGCCGTCAAGAAGATCTCCTTCTTCAGCTTGCCCGACCACGCGCTCAGCACAATCAGCCGCGGCGCATCGGTCAAGATCAGCTACAAGAGACAGAGAGAGAAGCGTGAGTTGCAACGCACAGCCATGAACGGCAGTCGATGATAGAACGAGTGGCGACACGCACCTCACGCGTGCGCTTGAGCATCTTGGAGTGGATCTTGACTTTGCCTTCGAACCGCACTTGCTCGTCATATGCCAAGCACGCAGGTCTGCTGCCGCGCATCGAGCTGCTGCTTCTCGACCGCTTGCTACAAAGAGAGTCCAAGTAAGCGCAGTGTGAGCACATGAACAGAAGCAGATTGTCTGGGATCCTAGTGAGCGGACGCACTGTACGGACCTCATGACGTCGTCCGTTGTGCTTTCAGAGAACGCGTCGTCCGAGAAGTACTCGGCGACAGTCCAGTGCTCCGATGCGCCATCCTAGTTCCCGTACAGACAGAGACGACAGTAAGTGCACATGCACAACAAGGGTCCTTGTAGCTTGCAGATCACATGATGGTCGCACCAGCTTGGGCTCCGAAAGCTCGAGTGGCGGTGGGATGTACGGCGCAGTCTGCATCGGCAGCGTCTCCCAGTTAATGCCGTCAAAGAACGGATGGTTCTGCTCTCAACGCACGATGGAACAACATGAGCAGACAGCGCACAGATCCATTTGTTAGTGGACGACCGCAGCAGACAAGACGCCCGCGGCACTAGGATTATGGACGGACCTTGAGCTCTGCGTAGCCTGCTTCGTCCTGACTCGCGCCAATGCGCTCCGATGGTTCCTACACAAGATCGAGTGGACCATTAGCGCAGATAGGTCAGTTAGTACAGACAGCTAGCCGAGAAGATCACGAGTGACGCTCGCACCTGCACGAGCAGTCTCCGGATGAGGTCCTGTGCGTCCTCTGGCACCGACGCTGGGAAGTCAAACTTGTCGCTCGAGTGGTTGATGATCTAGCCACGCGTCACATACACAGGCATTGTCAGTCTATCGAAGCGACTGTTGTGAGACGCACGGACGTAAGCGCAGGGGAGTGCTGCTGGACGTACGACTTGGAACGTGAGGTAGTCGTTCTCAGCGACAAACGGCGTGCGACCCGTGAGCATCTGGAGACATCCGTGCGTAGAGACACGTCCACAGTGAGGAGCTGCGTCGACAGAGCTGCTTGCAGTGTGAGAGCAAGAGAGCAGATCGAGCGCACCTGGTAGAGAATGCAGCCAAGTGCCCAGAGGTCACATGCGCGCGTCGCAGGCTTGTCGTGCAGCACTTCCGGCGAGACGTACGACACAGTGCCGCAGAACTGGTTCACGTCACTGTTCGTGTCCTCTTGGTCCTACAATGACGACCAATGTTGCGTGAGCGCACAGTCACATAGCGAGCAATAACAACAGAGGACGACTGCCGCACACACAAGACGGACCTTTGCGGTGCCAAAGTCCGTCACTTTGAGATGTCCGTCTTCGCTCAAGAGCAGGTTGTCGGGCTTGAGGTCGCGATGGATCACGTTCTGAGCAGCCACATTGGTGTTCGTAGTATCATCACATGGCGCTGTGAGCGTCTAGAGCGGCACCACACTAGCTCCTCCAGTTCACACAAAGAGAAAGAGAGCCAGCGCACCTTCGAATGCATGTACTCGAGCGCCTGGACGATCTCTGCAATGTAGAACCGCGTCATCTCGAGCGAGCACGCAGTGTGGAGCACGCCCTTGTCCTGGTTCTTGGCGTACTCGTCGCTGCAGTCCCGAGTGTATGCGACAGCAGACAGAGCACGTCAGCGTTACGTACGCGTGACAGATGGCTACATTCACTAAGTACGGTCGGTCGGTCGACGCACCGAATCAAGCCAAAGAGGTCGCCGCCGCGACACAGCTCCATTGCCAAGTACAAGCTCTGCGAGTCCTGTGCGAGCGCGATCGAATGAGCGAGACAGCGACAGAGGCAACAGTGGATGCGTTGAGTCTGTGCGCACGTGCTCATCGAGCAGTCGTATCGCCATCACACAAGAGAACGATGCAAACAAGATAGAGAGCTAGACTAGAGACACACTGACGTACGCGGAAGCTGCAGTAGAATTTGACAATGTTGGTGTGCGCGAGGCGGGACATGACCTTGCGCTCCGTGAGCACGAACGCCGCCTTGTTCTCTTTGCGGATGAAGCTCTGGTCCATGACTTTGACTGCAAAGTCCATCTTGTTCTTCTTCATGCGCGCATGGAAGACCTAGTGTACACGCAAGAGGTGGTGAGATTCACTGCGTCCTGCTATGGACACACACACAAGAAGAGGAGGGAGCTGCTGCACACCTTTGCGTACGAGCCCTGCCCGAGCACCGAGCCAAAGAGAAAGTCGCCGGCTTCTGGCGCCGAGTCAAAGTGGAGCGCGTGCGGCGGTGGCGGCGGCATGCTGTCGCTCTGCTGCTGGCGATCGTCGCTCGCTCGCTCGCTCGCTTGTTGCTCTGCTGCTGTGGTGGTGCGGTGGTGTGTTGCGGCGTGCGTCGAGCGCGTGCGTTTGTGCGGGCTGATGACAGTGGGAGGCACTACTGTGCATGACATGGGCTGTCTATCAACTAATGCGTCGCGCGCAGTACTGGCGAATGAGGATTTCAAAATTGGATTTATGCGATGCAATTGCACTGCAGCTTTCTACTAATGTCGTAACGACCGGATTGAACCCTCTGAACAACAACGCTCAGCACTTTCAACTACCTCGAAATACAAACGCGCACTTGTTTCTCCCCCTTTTGCGGCCGCTAATTCGCTCTTCTCCCCCTTGTGAGCTCTTCTCTCTCTCGATTCCAGTCACTCACTCACACTCAAGCGATTGCCACGACTGCGCCAGCGACACACTACACGTAGTAGGACCGCTGCTGCCGCCGGACCGGCCGAGACTGACGACGACGACGACGACGCAGCGAGCGAGCGCCACCACCACGATGGTCTCTTTCGCGTCGCCGCTCTTTTGGCAAATCCACTACCTCGTCACGAACCTCAGCAAGAAAAACTTCAAAACCAACGTCGCCGAGCTCAACCAGGTGCGCAAAGATCGCTTTTGCATTGTGTGCCTCGCGTTGTGTAGCGCCTGCACTGCATGCAGCGACACCGCAACTGCACACGCACAGCTAGCAATGCATACCCGCATGTGTACTGACAAGCACGTGTGGATGTGAATGTAACTGCAGCTGGTCGGGCTGTATGGCGAAGATGCACGCATCTTCTTGCTCAACTGCCTCGTGAAAGACATTGACTTTCGCGACGCGCGCAACCAAACGCGCGACGCACTCAAGATCCAGCTGCTTGCGCACGAGATCGCGCAGGCGTCGTCTCGTCCGAACTTTACAACGTTCATCTGCGAGGTGCGTCTCGGTTGCCATTTGCATTTGCGTAGCTGCTCGTGCTGCATGACGGCTACGAAGAGCTCACATTCACTCTGCTAATGCATCGTATCTCCACATGAATAGGCGATTGACGGCAGCGCGAACGGCGCAAGCAGCAGCAGCGTCACGTCCGCACCGGGTCGTCTCGTCACGGACGAGTTCCTCCACGTGTTTGGCAAGACGCTCAAGCTCAGTCTGCCGCAGCAAGTCACGATCGGCTTGGCTTTCGCACAGGGCGAGAACGCTGAGAGCGCAGCAGAAGCGGTCAAGTTCCTGCGTGCGAAGATCCCTGAGATCTCGACGTGCGGCGCGAAGCTCCCATCGGATGTGCTCCACGCGCTCGTGTTTGTGCTGCGCATGCACGGCGCGTTCCACTCGGACGTCGCGGAGACCGACTCGTTCCTTGCGAGTATCTCAGCAGCGCACCCGAACGACATGGGCTCAATGGAGATTGCGCCGTTGACAATGGGCGACCCAGACCACGTCGACTGCGTCCCGATCGCAGAGCCCGACTTGCTAGCAAAGCTCATCACGGACGTCTCGTCGAGCTGTCTGTTCTACGAACTCATGGAGGACGTCGGGTACTCGTGCACGGCGTCATCGAGTGCGTTCCGACAGCTCTTGGCAGAAGCCGGACTGGCAAATGCCCCGACGATCCCACCAGCGCAAGTCGCTGGCATGCTCGTCATGGTCGCGCGCACGTACACGGGCATGGACGCAGCGAACGGCGCGACGCTCATGGCGAACCTGTCGTTTGACTACGACGTGCCATCGACCGACAGCGCCGCCGCCACTGCAGCGACTGAGCGCACGTGGAACCTTGACGTGATCGCCGACGTGCTCCAGACCGACTACAGCTCGATCAAGTGGACAAAAGTGTCGGAGAAGCTCGACCGCGAGGACTTGGACATCCAGAGTCCGTCGCAGCTCCGTGTGCTCCTCACGGCGTTCCACAAGTGTTCGCAGACAAAGTTCCGCATTGCGTCGCTCTTGCGGCCGTGGACGCACAGCCGCGCGCAGCTGAGCTTCTTCCGCGCTGCGATCGAGTCGCCGCCAGACGTGCTCTCGTTTGCTGAGTCTGCGCGCAAAGTCGCGCCGTTTGAAGGCGGCGATGCGTCCGCTGTGCCGAAGAACTGCATCTGGTTCTCGCTCGACGCAGTCGAGACGCTCTTGAGCATTTCCGAGAAAGACTGCTACGCGGACGTGCGGCGGCTGTTTGACGCTGCAATGAAGACGTGCCCGGACGTCTTGATTGCGAACTTGGCGCAAGCGCAGCCGCAGTGGAACAGCTTGCGCGACGACCTCTTCTCGGACCTCTTTAGCACGTACATCATGGGACGACCGAACACGCCGCTGATCATGCGCCACCTCTGGTCCGTCGCACCGAAGCTCGTGCTGTACGCGAGCGTCAAGTGCTTCTACGCTGCGACGTCGCCGCAGATCGTCTCGCGGCTCTTTGCGCTCTTTCGGAACACGGGCGACGCGTTCGCATCGGCGATCCACTCGAACTACTTTTCGTTTGCGATCGCCCTCGCGACGATCGGCGCGAACCACGAAGTGCTGAACCTCGAGACGTGGCTCGTCGAGCGCTTGGCGTCGCAGCGCACGGCGTTTGCGACGTCCTGCCTGGCGTTTGTGCATCGGAACTACGCGCGCGCGATCCCAAAGAGCAGCATCACGCCGCAGACTGGTCACTTGCTTGCGATCGAGTCGCTCGCAGTGATCCTCAAGTGCATCATGGCAGTCCAAGCGGCGCTGCCGCAGACGATTGCGCACGAGCTCAAGCGCATCATCACGCTCTGCATGGAGACGCACCCAGTGATCTCGGCCGCGACGCGCCCTGCAGTCGATAGCGCTGCTGCTGCGAATGTGACGTCTCCGCCAGTGCCTGCAGCATCGTCGAGTGCGGCCGAGTCGCTGCCGACTGGTCCAGCTGAGCCGCCTGCGTTCACGGCCGAGATGATCGAAGAGCAAGCGAACGCGTACTTCCAGCAGATCTACACGTCGGAGCAGAACATCAACGACGTCGTTGCGATGCTCAAGCGCTTCCAGAGCTCGCGCGACGAACGCGAGCGCCAGATCTTCTACTGCATGATCCACAACCTCTTTGACGAGTACCGCTTCTTCCCGCGGTACCCCGAGATGGAGCTCCGGATCACTGGTGTGCTCTTTGGGAAGCTCATTGAGCATCAAGTGCTGCCGCCAAACTTCCTCCAGACTGCGCTCCGGTCCGTGCTCGAGAGCTTGCGCGAGCCGGTGAACTCCAAGTTCTTCTTCTTTGGCGCGTGTGCGCTCCAGCAGTTTGTCCCGCGCTTGCGAGAGCTCCCAGCATACTGCACGAACCTCTCGCAGATCCCGCACTTGCAGCACGCGCTCCCGGAGATCATGCGCCAAGTGAACCAAGTCACGCGGTCGCTCGCGCTAACTGGGAAAGCTGTGCCGTCCGAGCTCAGTGGCGCTGCGTCCGGACTCAGTGTGCTTGAGAGCGACCTGGGCAGCAGCAGCAGTGTCGGCGACGGCAAGAGCTCGCCACTGAGCCTTGGTGGTGCGACTGCATTCACTGGTAATGCTGCAGCGTCGCCGCCTCCTGGTAGCGCAGCAGCGTCGCTTGGAAGCAGCACCGGCCTCGGTGGCGTCGCGCGGTCGCTCACGCCATCGAAGCTCGCACAGGCGAATGACGAGAGCAGCAGCTTTGCGATGCTCGGTGTCCAAACAAGCGGTGCGAGTCGTCCAGGCGCCTCCATGTCGTCAACGTCGCCCAAGGTCATCACAGTGCCGCAGCAGTCGCCGCCGCCTGCGATTCTCGAAGTCGACCACATCTTCCACGAGTCGAGCACTGTGAACGATGACGAAGAGATCGCGCAGCCGGACGAGACCGTGAAGGACCGGATCCACTTCATCGTGAACAACATGTCAATCTCGAACTTGGACGCGAAGATCCCCGAAGTCCGCAAGATGCTCCTTGACTCGTACCACGCGTGGCTCGCGAACTACCTCGTCGTGAAGCGCATCTCGACGCAGCCGAACTACCACACTGTCTACTTGATCTTCATTGAGAAGCTCATGCGCCCAGACCTGGAGCGCGAGATCCTCAAGCGCACGCTCCAGAACGCGCGGAAGCTCTTGACGTCGGGCACGATCACAACGAACTCACAGCAGCGGTCGCTCTTAAAGAACCTCGGGTCGTGGCTCGGTGTCTTCACGCTCTCGCGCAACAAGCCGCTGCTCCAGCGTGACTTGGACTTGAAAGAACTACTGTACGTCGGCTACGAGACTGGCCACTTGCTCGCGGTCACGCCGTTCGTGGCAAAGATCCTTGAAGGCTGCAAGAAGTCGAAGATCTTCAAGCCGCCGAACCCGTGGATCATGGGCATGATCCACGCCATGAGCGAGATCTACGACGTCCCGGACCTGAAGCTCAACCTCAAGTTTGAGATTGAGGTCTTGTTCAAGTCGTTCAAGCTCAACGTCGAGGACCAGCGCAAGGCGAACTTGCTCCACACGCGCTTGACGCCGCCGCGGCTAAACAACCCCGACTTCAACGTGAAAGTCCCGAAAGTCCCACGCGTCGCGACGCCGCCGCCGATGCAGAAGCTCGGGCAGAAGCCACTGCTTGGCATGGGCGGCGGTGCCACGACACCGTCAAAGCTCAAGCCAGGGCTTGGCAAAGACGGCGGCTTTGCACCGTCAACGAGTCCACCGCCAGGCAGCAGCAGTGCGTACGCGTCACTGAACGCGTCAGTGTCCGAGTCGACTGTGATCCCGAATCTCGCGTCGTACGTCGCAGTGAATCCGGACTTGCCTCTCCACAACGTGAACTTGCGCCGCTTAGTGCCGCTCGCAGTCGACCGCGCGATCCGCGAAGTGATCTCGCCAGTCGTTGAGCGCAGCGTCACAATCGCGTGCATCACGACGCGCGAGATCATCCTCAAGGACTTTGCGACCGAAGTCGACGACGTGAAGATGCGCAAGGCGGCGCACTTGATGGTCGCGAGCATGTCGGGCTCGCTCGCGCTCATCACTGCGAAAGAGCCGCTGCGGAACTCGATTGCGACGCACTTGCGCACGCTCATCCCAGCGTCGGCCGGCGATCCGCAGCAGATTGAGCACGTGATCCAAGTGTGTTCGAACGAGAACACGGACCTCGGGTGCATGCTCATTGAGAAAGCGTCGAGCGAGAAGGCGATGCGCGACATTGACGAAGCGCTCGGCGCAGCGTACGCAACGCGTCGGCGCTTCCAGCAGCAGCAGCAGCAGCAGCTCCAGAGCGGCAAGCCAGCAGACAGCACAGTGCACTTCTTTGACGGCACTGCGCACCAGTCGCCTGCAGCACTGCCTGATGTGTTCAAGCCGAAAGCGAGCGGCGTCCCGCACATGCAGCTCGTTGTGTATGAAGCGTTCCAGCGCATTCCGCGGCCAACGTCGATGCCGATCTCGCGCGCGGGGTACCCGAGTGTCCCTGGTGCTAGCGCCCTTCCGCTTGAGAAAGAGTCGCCGCTCGTTGCACCAGACACGAGCGGCGTGAGCGTCGCTGCAGCGCTCGACCGCTTTGCTGGTTTGATGGAGAAGTTTGAGATGTTTGTCCAGAACGTCGTGCGGCAAGTGACTGCAGCGCAGCGCGAGATCCCGTCGCTCTTGGCGATCCCGGCCGAGAGCGAAGTGTTTGCCGTTTTGCGTGAAGTGCGTGCGATCGGCGCGAGCGTGAAGCCGCCACTCCGCGACGAAGCGTGCTTGAAGATCAGCCACCGCATTGTCAAGTGCATGTACGAGCTCGGCGGCGGTCGCGGCGACGAGCTCTTCCTCGACATCCTCGTGAGCTCGCTCGACGCGCTGGCGCACAGCTGCGAGAAGCTGAAGAAAGAGGTCGTGTCGTGGGTCCTGCGTGCGCCAGTGGACGACAAGCTCCGGCTCCACTGCGAGATCCTCGTCGCGCTCGTGCGGTTCAAAGTCGTCGACCTGTCGGAGTTTGATCTGTACCTCACGCGCAATATGGAGCGCACGAGCGTCGCGATTGAGATCGCTGTGCACATCATCCGCCAATGCCTCCCAATGGACCACGTCACGCTCGTCAAGCAAGTGCCGAACACGCTCGACGCGCTCGCTCGGATCGTCGAGCGCCATGGCGGATCGACGAACAAGAACGTCCAGATCCTCGCGACGCTCATTGAGCAAGCGCGGACGCAGAAGTCGCTCGCACGCACAAAGAGCCTCGGGTCGATCGGCAAAGCCGTGGGTCCACCGCCGCCAACTGGCGCAGCGCCACCGCCGCCATCGGCTGCGCCCGTACAAGAGCACGCAGCGTTCCGCCACACTGTGAGCAATGCGCTCGAGCACTGGATCGCGATCTACAAAGAGCCAACGGGGAACTCGAAGATCCACGCGCAGTACATCCAGATGCTCAAGCAGTACGGCCTCTTGAACGACGACGAGAGCATCTCGCTCTTCTTCAAGTTTGGCACCGAGCTCTGCGTCGACGCGTGCTTGAAGACGACGTTTGCGAGCGACCTCGCCGGCCTTGCGTCTGGCACTGGGGCGCCAGGGACGAAAGCGCCGCTCAACTACGCCGTAATTGACGCGTTGACGCACTTGATGGCGCTCTTGGTCAAGTACTTGGACCCGAACGCGAACGCCAAGCTCCAGGTCCTGAACCACGCCGTGGGTGCGATCGCAAACGTCCTCGTCGCGGCGCACGACCTGTCGCGGAAGAAGAAAGCGCCGTTTGACCAGCGCGTGTTCTTTCGGCTGTTTGTGAACTTGATGAAGGAGCTGACGGTCCAAGAGCCCGTGCTCGATGCGATCCACCTCCAAGTGCTCAACACGTTTGCGAGCGCGTACAACACGCTCCAGCCGATGGTCCTCCCAGGCTTTGTCTTTGCTTGGACGGAGCTCATTTCGCACCGGTGCTTCATGCCGCTGCTCTTGCGCGCCAAGCAGCAGCGCGGGTGGCAGATCCTCCATCGCCTCATCATGAACCTCCTCGTGTTCATGGAGCCGTTTGTGCGCCACGCACACGTCCAGCCGCTCGCGCCGTCGATCGAGAGTCTGTACAAAGGCACAGTCCGGATCATCCTCGTGCTCTTGCACGACTACCCCGACTTCTTGAGCGACTTCTACACGAGCTTCTGCGACGTCCTCCCTGCGTCCTGCGTCCAGCTCCGGAACGTCATCCTCTCAGCGTTTGCGCGCTCGATGCGTCTCCCAGACCCGCTCACGCTCGGTCTCCAAGTGTCGCAGCTCCCAGAAGTGAGCGTGTCGCCGCGCTTGATGCCCGCGTGGGGCAGTGCGCTCGCGCACAACGGCATCAAAGACTACGTCGACGAGTTCTTGCGCGCAACGTCGAACCGCGCTGCAGTCTTCCCAGCCGACTTGATCAGCAAGCTCTTGCGGCCGCAGAGCCAGCTCGAGCGCGACCCTGGCGCGTGCAAGTACTTTGTCCCGGCGCTGAATGCGCTCGTGCTGTACCTCGGGAAAGAGGCGATCGTCGAGATGGCGAGTGCGTCGTCGCCGTCAGCTGTGGCGGCAGCTGCGAACGACGCGAAGAACGGCACGACGGTCAAGTTTGAGCAGAGCGCGTCGATGGACATCTTTCGGTTCCTCGCCGATGAGCTCGACGCCGAGGGGCGGTACTGGTACTTTAGCTCGCTCGCGAACCACTTGCGGTACCCGAACAGCCACACGCACTACTTTAGCTGCGTCATCCTGTACCTCTTCTCGTACTCGAGCAACAAGATGGTGAAGGAGCAGATCACGCGCGTGCTCATTGAGCGCCTCATTGCGAACCGACCGCACCCGGTACGTCCTACTTGCATCGTTGATAGGCGCAGGCTCTCTCTCTGATCTTGTACTGACACATTGTCTATGTTTGTATTTGTCGTTGGCAGTGGGGCTTGCTCGTGACGTTCATTGAGCTCATTCGGAACAAGAGCTACAAGTTCTGGGAGCAAGAGTACCTCGAGTGCTCGAGCGAGATCAAAGAAGTCTTTGACGACGTTGCGCGCACGTGTCTTGGCACGAGCGCTGCTGGCAACGCCATGACTCCGATCGCAGGCGCAGCGCAGTAGGAGCGTCCGGCGACCCGACTCGCGACGGCTCGTGCGTCTGTCTGTACACTGCCGTCCACTAGTCCCAGCTCCTCCATCAGTTACCTCCTGCATCACTCTCTCTACATCTCTACATCTCTACATCTGCATAGCTACATACGCTCCACTTAAGCAACTGCACGCACATACACTTTGCATTGTCCTTGACGTGTTCATCTTTGCCATCATCGACAGATCATCGAGAGCTCCTCACATAGTTGGTAGCTGTGATGTGGAGCGCGCCAGATTCTGATTGTGGACCACTTGGTAGAACGCTTCGTTTTGCAACATGGCAGTGTTATTGCGAGACGAGTCGTCAATGAGCATGACAGCGTCGCTCGCGTCGTCGCCCATGTCGACGACCAGCGCAGTCGTGGGGCACGCACAACCACTGCAGCCCCAGCAACCGACAGACCAGCGCGGCGTCCTTGCATTGCTCAAGCTGCTGCGCAATTGCATGCATCACGAGAAGCGGAGCAGCCTTCGACAGATCCTGCCTATCTACGAGCAGCTTCTCGCACACGTACGTTCGATCTCTCATTGACGCTTGAATGTGTGCTTGCACGCACTCATGTACTCGCGTACACATTCGCTCGGCTGCTTGCATTGCACCTGTACAGCGGCAGCCGATCGCTGACTCACCGAGCCACATTGTGAGCGAACTCAGTCGCATTCGACTCGTGCTGCGCGAACACGCCGACATGTATGTCTCCGTCACATGGTGGAGACTGCTGCGCTGTGTGTGAACAGACGCTTGCTTGGTTGCTGACGTTCCTTGCATGGCAATCTCATGCTATCAGGTTCAACATGGTCGAGCGGCTCGACGACGTCGCTGAGCGCTGTCTCGACCTCGCATTCGACTCGACAGCGCCCTCAGGAGGTGCGTTTGCTCTGCATCTCTGCGCTTGAGCACCTGACGGACTGTAAGCTCACATGCTATGGACGAATGTATGACACTATGACGTATCATAGAGTCACTCCCAATGGAAGCAACGATGCGTCTTCTGGTTGCGCTGAGCGGTGGCCATGACGGCCACACGTTCCGCCTCGAAGACCCAACGCGCGTATCCCATGAGGTGCGCTCACACTCTCACTCTGCCTAGCTGCCTTCTGCTTGTGCTAAGGATCCGCACATACAGAGCAAGCTCCTTACACCTGCGCTATGGACGACTGCGGTGCAGCACCAGACAGCAGCAGCAGCGACAGTGCCACGAGTAGCGCGCGAGCGCATGGGCGAGCGCATTCACATGAAGAACGTCCGCCTCGTCCTTGACTCGCACGTGATGTTTGACGCCGAGTCGATCCCACTGCACGAGCAAACGTACGTCCATGTGCCTATGAATGAGTGGACGATCGTGTCTAGATCTTGTGCTGACGCTCGCGTGCGCAGTGTGCTAGCAAAGACGCAGTTCGGTCTGTTCCAGAGCCTCTCAGCTGACCACACGAGCCTCTGGGTCCCAGAGCCATCGTTGACTGCCGATAGCCAGCACTCTGTGTCCCACAGTTCACTTGGCGTACGTTTGCGCCTTGCCTGAGTGTATGTGGCGCCCGGTGCTCATGTGGCTGATGAGCAAATCTCCCAGACTCACATGACCGCACTTGCGCTGTCTCAGTCAACGCGCTTCCTCGGGCTCGCGGACGAGACCACAAGCGCAGCATCCGTCTCATCGCTCCCAGACATCTTTGCCGCTTTCCCCACTGCGTACGTTGCTATCATGTGCGTGTGAGCTTACACTTGCGACTGTCGTTGACTGACTGAGTCTGTGGATCGCTCCGTGGCGTCTCTCTGTGTACATCTGCAGGTGGGGACTGAGTCCATCGCCATCGGAGCGCCAACCACCAAACGAAGCGAGTGTGGGCACTAGAGTCGCGACTACAAAGCGGCACGAGCCTGAAGCCGAAGTCTTCTTCTTCGATGGCTCCAAGGACGTCCAGTGCCACTATGACAGAGGCGCAAAGAGCTGGAGCTGGCGCGACGACACAAGCAGTCAGACTGCGAGCTCGTCGGAGGACTCGTTCGTCCTTGATCGCATGGACCTTGGTCGCTCCAGACAGTCGCTGTGGGCGTGGGAAGACATTGGCGACGTCTTGACACTCAGCGCGTCGCTCCGTCCTGTCGACAAAGTCGAAGCAACTGCGACGTCGTGTCTGCGCGTGGATTCGCACGTCTCCGTCGACCACAATGCTGTGCAAGTCGACGAGCTGGACGTAGCTGAGGTGTGTCCTCTTGGTTCTGTGATGCACTTGCAAACACTGTCGATAGTGCTCATGATGCGTCACCTGCTGCTGATGTTACTCTCATGTGTGCAGGACGCACTGCGAGCGCTCAGTGGCGTCGAGTCGGTGATCTTCCGACGAGACGTCTCCGCCGCGTGCTTTCGTTTGCCGGAGAAGCGCGCCGTGACGCTTCCGTTCGGTACTGCGACGAGCCTCGCATCGACGCTCGAGGTACTTTGAATCTCCTTCCTGCGATCGCATGAGCGACAGACGGTTCGTCTTGGACGCTCATGCACTCTGCCGTGTCGTGTGATGCTTGGATCGATGGCGACAGATCTTCCGAGCAGCTGGGTCGCTCTTCTTGCGTCTTGAGTTCCTCGCGACGTACTACGCGCAGGACGCAAGCCGTGGCGGCAAGACACTGCAAGCGATGGGCGATGCACTGCTGCTCTACCTCGCAGCGCATCAGGTGCGCTTCCCACGCAGCTCTTCATTCTCCGCGGCTTCTCGTCGCGGCTCCTGCTAACGTGTGTGTGTGTCTTGCTTCAGTCGGTTGTCAACTCGATTGCGTACAAGACCGCTCGCACTGGCGCATCGCTGGCGTCTGTAGTCGCTGCAACGCGCCACGTGTGTCGTCAGCTCCACTTTGTCGCCACGCTCTTCTGCTGTTTGGAGAGCGAGCCGTTTTGGCCATTGCTCGTGCACAAAGGTGCGTTTGTCCACTGCCATCTCTCTGAACTCGTCCTCACGCGTCACACTCACCATGAACCACCGCTCGACTCCCCATAGCGTTCCCGCGTGGCATTGCGCTGCTCGACCGACTGCACGATGCCGTGACAACGACGACGCTGTGCGACGCCGTTGGCAAGAATGTGCAGCTCGCGACGTGGCTCCTCGTGCGAGCGAGTGCGCCGTTCCTCACAGTTCTCACAGAGTTCATCTCAACTGGCGACGTCTCAGACGCTGCAGATCCACATGTACGTACTCAACACTGTCACGTGCGATCGTCATGAGAGAGCAATCGACTCATCCGATGACTGTCGTCTGACCTGGACACTGGTGCAGGACGAGTTTGCGCTCACGATCTGGAGCCTCTTCTTGACTGAAGTGTCGGCGACCGACGGCGGCGACGGGCTCTTGACGCGCACGTTTGGGACGCATTCGATCGAGAGCATGCTCCCAGCGTTCTTGCGTCCTGTGGCGAACGAAGTGATCCGCCTCGGTGTCGTCCAGCGCGTGCTCCAGCGCAGCGGCTCTGAGGCACACAGGAGCATCTCGGTACGAGTCGCTTGCGTTGTTCTCTGAAGCTGTCTCGGATGTCTTGCTGAGCGAGCGTCTGTGTTTGTATGTCCTGGTAGATCGTCAGTGAGCCACTGCGTCTCGATCGAAGTGTCGACGACGCGACTGCGATGCTCGAGCGTCTGGACGAGACGATCCGAACTGCGTCACGCGCCTATCGGCAGGGACTCACAGCCGAAGACGACGCAAAGGACGACGACGAACGACTGACGAGCGCGGACGATGCGATCGAGGCACCACTTGCATTAGCGTCAGACCACACGCATACAAGTGTACGGCCCTCACTGCCTTATCATGCGCTTTCCATCAAAGGCTGTGCTGAGAGACCCAGTTGCTCACACTCACATTGTTGCGAATGATGTGCACTGTGTAGAATGAGCACATCCGAACATCGCAAGCGCTCCAGCGAGCGCTCTTGGACGAGCAGATCCAGACAACGAGTCGCCTTGTAGTAACAGAGCGAGCTCTTGAAGCTGCGCGTGACGCTGAGCTTGAACGCCAAGAGTCAGAAGCGCAAGCAAAGCGCGAGAACGAGGCAAGAGACTTCCTCTTGGACAAGTGCGTGCGCCTCGAGTCTCTTTCGACACATGCGCTTGCTCGCTTGACGAACAGCGAAGTCGCTGACCTCAGTCTCTACTGATACGACCTTCGTGCCGCTAGGTACGCGACGCTGCTGAATGAGACAGAAGAGCGCCATCAGTACGCATTGTGGCGGCGCAACCGCGCACTGCGATGCTCATCAGCGCGTGCTGAGCTGCGTCAGCTTATCGAGGCGGACAAGGCGCAGTGGCTCGAAGGTGCATGTGTGAATGTGCGGTGGCGTCTGTGCTGACTGAGTGTGGAGGTTCGTTGGCTAACGCTCTAGTGCGTTGGGTCTCTGCAGCGCAACGCATGCGAACGAGTGCTGACGGCGCTACGAGCAGCAGTGACGACGCAATGCTCGATGGCGAGGACCACGCACTGCCAGTTGCGCCAGACTGCAGCATGGACGTCGAGCCGAGCGATGGTGCGCCGACTGCTCTAAAGCCGTCAGGACGTGCAATTGACGACTGGAAGTACTCGGTGCGCGTGAACGTCGCTGCTGGGAGCCGCGACTCGGTCGTGCTCTCGCATGTTGGCGCGACTGAGCACGACGCAAGAGACGATGGACGAACCAGACGAAGCGTCGCAAACATTCGCGATGCAAACGCACAAAGCGAGCAGCAAGAGCAGCGAGACGCAACGACTGTGCGCGTGCTTCGCGAACCAGGCGACTCGGGCAACTCGATGTATGCGTGTCTCTACGGCGACCGAGTCGATGTCACGATAGCAACTGATGCGCGCGAGAGCAGTGGAGCCATTGATCAGGACAGCGACAGAGACAGTCTCTTGGACGACAAGCAGAGTGTCGTCAGTGATGCGCACACGCGTGAAGACGGAGAAGTGACAGGAGACAACGATGTGGAGATGCGAGACGGAGATGCGAGCAGCGCACGGGACGACAGCGCCTCTGGCGATCAAGATGCACGCGACGCGGACGAAGACATGCGGTCAGTGGCATCTCCATCGACACACGACGCCAGCGATACTGCAGGCTTCTGCGAGTCACCTCCTTTGCTGCTAGACTCGCTTCCAGACATCCACGCGTTCTTTGCGCACGACGGATCCGAAGGCGACGTGCGCGTCCTCACGCAAGTGCTGACGCCACATGTACGTTCAGACGCTCATTGTTGCGCTTGCTCATTCGTATCGACTGACTGATGCATGTGACTGCTCTTCGCAGCGAGCAGGCGCACACGATGAGTTCCAGAGCCTCGAGTCGTTCCGTCTCGTGGTCCAGCGATGCGTCGAAGCGCCAGTCAAGATGCTCAGCAGTACGCTCGATCGCCTCGGTGTCGAGCTCTTTCTGTACGACCTCGACGTCATGACGCATGCGCGATGGCTCCACAGCGTCATGCTCATGTCGGAAGGACTCTGCATGGACATCTTTGCGCGCGACTTGCTCGCTGGCGTGCGGTCCGCGACGCGCATGAGCTGGGGCATGTCCGAGCGCTTGACGTCAGCGCTGACGCTCGCGATGATCGAGAGCCGAGTCTACATTGACGAGCATGCGCCTCGCTTTGGGTACGCGACGTCGGACGACGTCGTAGAAGGTGCGTTGGTGCCAGCGATGCTATGTGAGAGCAGCGATGCTTTGCTCTGTGGCGCTTGCTCACCTGTCGTCCTTCTTCTGCTGCTGTTGTGTGGCGACTGCAGCGCTTGGGAGCGTGACACTCGCTCCCGACATCCCGCGGCTCTTGACTGGCATTGAGCTCCGGTACGCGCTCGAGTGGCCACTTGGCGCGGTGCTCTCGACGCACGCGCGCCAGCAGTACGCTGTGATCCACCGGTCTCTACTCTACTACCGTCTCACGAGTCTCGAGCTCCACGACACGTGGATGATCACGCGCAAAGCGTCGCGCACTGCGCCAGACGCACGTTCGCTGCTCACGACGTGCGACAGCGTGTTATTCACGACACAGTCGCTCCTGAGTGCGCTCAGCGAAGCGTTTGTGACCAAGGTACGGCGTCCTAGGACCACTGACATTTGATCATACGACCTGGGACTCTCATAGAGCCTCGTGTGTGTGCTGTGTGTAGGTGCTGCTGTCTGCGTGGCACGACTTTGAGCTCCGCGCTGCGAGTGCGAACACTGTGATGGAGCTCCGGCACGCGCACGAGCAGTACGTGGCGACTGCAGCGAGCTGCTGCTTCCTCGAAGACGCCAGTGACGAGGTGCGCTGCGCTTCTCGACACTGTTGATCGAGCGAGCTATCCACGCACTCTTGTTACAACGACTGACACTGCTGCACTCTGCTTGCATCGACAGATCCACGAGGCGATCGCTCGCGCGTTGGCTGCTGCGTGGAAGCTCGCGTCGTTCGTGCGCACGTTCGAGTCGCGACTGAGCACGATCACTCATGACGCAGCGTGGGTCCAGGATCTCGTACTCGACCACAGCGCGGCTTTGCAAGCGCTTGTGCGCATGCTCCAGCGCGTTTCAAGCGATCGCGACCGCTGCGTGCGCGAGTTTTGCGAGGTGCGCTCTTTCACTGCTCCTACTGCATAGAAGGCATGCTGTCAGCACCAGAGAGCCTCTCACACACGCTTGTGTCTATCGTCTGGTGCTCCTGTCTGCCCAGCATCTCGTCGCGCGGCTCAACTTCAATGGGTTCTACGCCGAGGCGCCTGAGCAATGACCACACAAGCGCTCCACCAGTGCGTATGTATTGAGAGAGAGAGAGCCTATCGTACCATCAAGTGGCTGTCCACAGGCGACCTAGCGAAGCCGTCAAATCTGTTGTTGTCGTGTCTGTTGTCGCCGTGTCCTTGGCTCAAAAGTACAGCGGATGGACGTCTATCGGCCGCAGATGTCGCTGGCAGAGCGGGCACTTGGCCGTCACGCGGATCGCCAAGCGAATGCACTTGCCGCAGTACACGTGACCGCAGATCGTCGACGTCATCTCGTCGATCGTGTCGAGGCAGATGCTGCACTTGAGTGCGTGCTTGAAGCGCTCAATGACTTCGTTGTTCTCCAAACTCACGTTCGTCGACTCGGCACGCTGACCGTCAAACATCGAAAGGTCCACGGGATCAGCGCCATCGGTTGGCTCTGTGCGGCGGCGCTTCCGTCGCAATGGCGGCACAGACGTGTACGTGAGGTACCGCGCAGTCGACGGACTGTTACTCGCTCCTCCATCTGGCGCTCGCGTCTGGAGGATCTCCACGTCGTTATCATCATCTTCGTCATCATTGCCTTCACGGTCGTCGCCACTTGCGCGCTCTGCGCTCGGGGCACTCGTAGCACGGCGGTCATCAGAGTCTGAGGCGTCGTCGTCGCTCTCGCTCTCAGACGATGAGACCGTTAGGTCGATCTCCTGTGGCGGTCCTGGAGGTCGCTGGCGCCGCGCAATCATACCGAGTCCACCAAACGCCGACGGAGTGAACGCGAGTCGCGCGAGGGCGTCGTGTGGCGCATGGAGCTGCCGCGCGAACGCACGCGGCGCAGTGTCGGTACTTCCACTGCGGCTCCGAGTGATGTAGTCCAGGTCGCCTGCAGCGGATGATGGGATGAGACCCCAGTCATCGAGCACGAACGACTGATCGAGCGGATTGTAGGCTTCGTAGCCGGAAGACGCAGCCGTTGCGGCAGCGCTTGGACGGCCAAATGAGCTCCTTGTGTCGTTGCTGCTGCTCGTCCGGAAGTCGACGATGCTCGCGAGATACGTCGGGATCTCAGAGAACAACATCCCAACGCGCTCGCGCAGCTGCTCGCGTGGCGGTGGTGGCAAGAGTACAAAGTCACTTGGCGAGACTGGCGCGTGCGCTGGGCTTTCAGCACTGGCACTCGTAGCGCTCATGCCAATGACAGGAAGCGGCGAGTGCAAGATCTGCGACAGGGGCGACGGCACTTCCGTGACTGGTGCTCGTGCATTTGATGGAGTTGATGTTGCTGGCGCTGGAGGACTCGTGGACTGCGCAGGTGTTTGCATTGTTGTTGTTCCTGTCGTCGCTGCGTCTTGTGGTCGTCGCCGCAAGTTCCAAGTCATCATGGTCGTTGATTTTCTGGCGCACACAGAGCGATAAAATGGCTGTTTGCTAGTGGTGGTGCAGGTGCTCGTCGCTGTTGCTCTGCTTCTACTGCCCGACACGTGCGCACTTGCTTGCTTGTGCACAGACGCACACAGACGACGCTCTCTTACACGAGCACAAGCGCTGCTCCTGCTGCTCTTCCAGCTCCGTGTCGAGCGCGAGAACAGGACGTCGAGTTCGTATGTGCTGCTTGAAACGCTGGTGGTGCCACATGTGCATGTAGCACACAATGTAGAGCGTTCCAGAAGTGGACCGCACCAAAGGCATGAACAGTTCCTTTTCGAACGCAAAGGCAACACGAGCACGACGTCGTCGTCGTCGTCGTCGTCGTTGCGATGAGCGTCGCAGCACCGCAGGACGCGCTCTTGCAGGGCTATCTGCACAAACAGGTGCGTCTGAACGCTATGGCTACTCTATGTCGTATGTTATACGTGCTCACGTGACGCGATTGCTTGCGTTTGTGTGTCGATGCGAGTGCAGAGCAGACACCTGAAGCTCTGGAAGATCCGGTACTTCATTCTCACGAAAGTGCGTCCATGTCTGCGTGTCTGTTCATGTGCGCCTGCATACAAGCCCCCATAGCGTAACGCAACCGTGTCGAGTCACTCACGAATCGTTGTCTTGCATGTGCATGTGCATGTCTGCTAGAACGAGCTGCTGTACTCGAAGAAGTCGGGCAAGAAGCTCCGCGGCTGCCTCTTACTCAACGACTTTCGCGCAGTACGTCCATGTTCCTGACCTCATACGAGCGGCCGATCAATGTACTCGACTCACGATCGCTCACTGTCTGGTTGCCTCTGTACATCCGCATCTGCTAGATTGAGGACCAGAACCACGTCGTGCACCTTGGGAACTACGTGATTGAGCTCCGGAGCGCGACGCGCGAAGTGTACTTGAGCGCTGCGACCGAGCAGGAGCGGATACTCTGGGTGAACACGATCCGGTCAGCGCAGACCGAGTCGGATGCGTCCAAGTACGACGGACGGAGCAGTGGCGGTGGCAATGGCGGTACTGGCGCGACGTCGCTCCTACGCAACTTGTCGGACTCGTCGATGCTCCAGTCCATGACGATCCCAGTGCTTATGGCGCACAACCGGCGCTTTGGACACCCGAACCGGTTCTCACGCGACCGCAAAGACGAGCGCAAGCGCCAGCGCCTCCCAAAGATGAAGAAGACGTTCAGCGACCTCTGGCTCGACGACATCCTCCCGCAGCCAACTGGCAAGCACGACGCTGCGCTTGTCGAAGCGCTCTGCTTTGCTGGCATCCCAAAGGAAGTGCGCGGCCGTGCGTGGGCGTGGATCCTCGGGAACAAGCTCCAAGTGAACGAAGACCTGTTCAAGATCTGCAAAGCGCGAGCGCTCGCAGTGCGTCGTGAGATGGAGCTCAAGCGCGACGCTGCGAGGACTGACCGGATCCGAACTGAACAGCAACAGCAGCAGCAGCGCGCTGCGTCTGTTGTAAGTCTCGTTAGCAGCAGCACGAGCTGCAGTGCGAGCTCACCAGTGACTGTGAACAGCAGCAGCGAGTGCGACTTTGGCGTTGGCGTCGTCGTCGAAGAGGAGGACGAGGCTGGCGAAGCAAGCGACAGCGTGCGCAGTCCAACGACTAGTCCGGTCGTGAGTGTGACTGTGGCGACGAGTCCAGTGGCGCCGACACTCGATGAGACACAGTCGATGATGCTCCAAGAGGCCGTGAGCATCGCTGAGATGCTCGTTGCCCATGGCGAGCGGAGCATCCGCCTCGTGAACGTCGACATGCCGCGGACGTTTGGACACCATCCGCTCTTTCAACCTGGCGCGGATGGCACGGAGCGCACGACCGAAGTCTTGGAAGCGTACATCTGCTACCGCCCAGACTTGGGCTACGTCCAGGGCATGAGCTACCTCGCGGCTGCGCTGTGCTTTCACATGGACAGCTTCACGGCGTTCAAGGCGCTCGTGTCGCTCATGAGCACGAGTCTTCTCTTCGACATGTTTCGGCTCGAAGAGAAGCGGGTGCGTCCTGAACGAAGCGAGGCTCTTTGAAGCTCTAGACTGCCTAAGGCTGTAGCTACGACTGTGTGAACACCCACGAGAGACTCACGCACTCGTGTGCTGCTGCTGCTGCTTGCGATGGACCGATAGACGTTCCACTACCTCGGCGTGTACAACCAGATCGTCGAGTACGAGCTCCCGCGCTTGCATGCGCACTTCCAGGACACGGGCATTGAAGCGCAGATGTACGCAGTCGACTGGTACGGAGTCTATCCTACATGGTCGTCTCGCGTTGCGAGCACTGTCTCTCTCAATCTGTCGAAGCCATGTCGCTCACACACTCTGGACTCATGCGATGTGCTGGTCTAGGGCGCTGACGCTGTTTACGCGGAGCTTGCCGCTGAACCTCGCATTGCGCATCTGGGACTGCTTCGTGCTCCTCGGCACGCCGTTCTTCTTCCAAGCAAGCGTCGGTGCGTCTCAGTCGTCCAGGCGCTAGTCGGACGCTGTTGTCATGGTGGGCTTACAAGTTTGTGTGGCTGTGGCGTTGGGCTGTATGCAGGCATCCTCACATTGTACGAAGACGCGCTGCTTGCGATGGAAGCAGAAGACATCATGCGGTTCTTGCACAACATCCCAAAGGTGCGGTAGCGTACGCATTGTGAGGCTGTCGTAGTGATGACGGCGTTGTTGGACCTAGGACACTTGAGGTCCTCGCTCACACTTGCATGGCGTTATGACTGACTGCTTCGTAGTCGACATCTGCGCGCGACCTGTTTGATGCGATCGAGTCCGTGACGCTGTCGTCCCGCGAGATCTCGGAGCTGCTCGCAGGCGGACGGCTCTGGTCTCCCGACTCGGCGCGTCACATCCAAGTCCAGTTCCCTGAGACGTACGACTGACAGAGTGACTGTGGTCGAGTGAGTCAGAGACAGACACAACGAAAAGGCAATAGTGCGAAAACCAAGGGATTGCAATGCAATACCCTGGTAGTGATAAAACTAGCGAGCACACTTGCTTTCAATTTCGATAGTGATAAAATCCAGGACGAACCGCGCACACCACCCAGACACAACTTGCCCGACAGCCACTTTGATCGATCAATCTGTCAATCAATCACCTTCGCTGCTGCTCGCCGCCGCCGCCGCCGCCGCACGTTCACAGCACGTAGCTCCACGCTCCCACACACACACCTCTTCCGCCACATCTACACACACGATATGGCTCTGCGCGCGACGAAGAACAGCGCGTTCCTCGCGTACCAGCTCGCTGGCAGCGACTCGGACGACAACAGCGCGGACGAGCGCCGCGAGGAGCAAAAGAGCAAGCAGAAAGCCAAGAAGAAAAGCCGCAGCAAGAAGAAGAACACGTGCGTTGTTGAGCACTGGGCTGTCGTCACGGACCGTATGTATGCTTGCGTGATGACTCACATCGATCCTGCCAACTGTGAATGTCCATGCGACGCAGTGAGAGCGCAGTGCTCAAGGACCTCGCCATGTGCGCAGTGTCCAAGCCGAAGAAGAGCAAGAACAAGAGCAAGGCAGCGCCGTCGCCTGAGCCAGCGCCGCCTGCAGCTCCAGAGCCAACATCAGCACCAGCACCAACGCCAACGCCAACGCCAACACCAGCACCAGCA
>JAASFN010000132.1:0-37446 GCA_023333795.1 Globisporangium rhizosaccharum
GCAGCAGTGGCTACACGAGTGCAACCGGCGAGACAGGGACGCCGGTGTTCGACAACGCAGACGCGAGTGCCTTGAACGACGACGAAGACATCTTCCAGAGCCTCGGGAAGATCCTCGGCAAGTTCTTCGTCGTGCGGTACAACACGACCAAGTTTGAAGGCTTGGCGTTCAACGACCTCGCGTTCATGCTCGGGCTCGTGTCCAAGTCCCAGAAGCAAGAGCGTCGCGAAGAGCGCGAGCGCGCGGCCCAGGGCATGGACGCGCCGCGGCAGCAACTGCCACGCGACCAAGAGGAGCGCCGACTCCGGGACTTGGCGTTCTTTGGGAAGCTCGCGATTGGGATCTACGGCTGGCCGATCTACGTCTGGTACTCGCCGTTCTACTGGTTCCGCGTTTTTGGGTGCTTTGCCAAGCCAACGAAAGACCAAGTGTTTGACCACGACAACGCGCTCCAAGGCAACCGCGCGTCGTTTGTCGGCTACACGGGCATCCAGAGCGACGCGCTCGTGTACCTCAACTGCTATAACTTTGTCTTCCAAGCGCCGTACTCGATTGTCAAGGACGCAACGCGGCGACAGCTCATCATCTGCGTCCGCGGGTCCATGTCGTTCTACGACTTTGTCACTGACGGCCTCGCCAAAGTCGATACGATGCACCCGGACGAGCTCCCGCGCGACGTCCCGAACCGCTTCCTAACTCGAACGCACTACGGCATGCTCCGAACCGCGCGGCAGCTCTACAGCGACCTCCAAGTCGGCACGCGCAAGCAACTTTTCTGGGACTTTGCACGGCGCCACTGCCGCTCGGGCGCTGCTGTTGCCGCCAGCGAGGCGGACACAGCGACTCCAGCTAATGGTACGCCGCCTATGAAGCCATGGGAGATCGTTGTGTGCGGTCACTCGATGGGCGCTGGCGTCGGTGCGATCTTGACGGTCATGCTCAAGAAAGAGTTCGCGACTACGAAGGCGTTCCTGTACGCGCCGCCGATGATGTTTGACCCTGCGACGGCTGCGTGGACCAAGTCGTTCATGACGACTGCTGTCTACGGCGACGACATTGTCCCGCGTCTGTCGATCGCAAACGTCACGCGCTTGCGCGACGAGATGGCGACGCACTTCCACGAAGTCGCGTACGAGCCGCTCTTTCGCGTGCGCTACGGCACGCTGCGCAAGAAGAAGCTCCAAGCGCCTGCGTCGAGCGACAGTGTCGAGCTTGGCGTCGCGTCGAACAATGTCGGCGACAGTTCGACGGTCGCGACTGCGATTGACAGTGACCACCACCATGACCACAACGAAGACAGCGGCCTCGACGCGAGTGCGAGCACTGCGCCGTCGCCTGCGCGCTCGACGCGGTCGTTTTCGGACGTCGTCGTCGCGGCGCTAGGACTCCGACCGTCTGCGACTAGCGGTGCATCGCGCCGCGAAGAGCGCACGAGCCGTGCGCTCGACCTCAACTTCTTGCGCACGTCCGAGCTCGATGCGAGCCAAGAGGTCGATGTCCCCGGCGAGATCATCCACATCCAGACCGTCAAGCCTGCGCGCAAGTGCAGCTGCACTGTCGTGCTCGGCGAGCAGGAGCTCACGTACACGGTGCGCGACGCGAGCTACTTTCGCCGCATCTGGGTCAACACGCGCGCGGTGCAGGACCACATGGTGCACCACTACGACCGGCAGATCGCGCACTTGGTTACGAAGAGCCTCGGGTACGGCGCTGCGCAAGCGCCTGAGACTGCAGCTGTCACAGGAGCGAATAATGGTGATGCCCACACGACTGCCAGTGCAGCAGTGAGCAGCGACTTGAGCGCGTCGTCGTGGATCGACGAGTCGACAACGGACGGCGACTCGCACACGACGAGCTCTGTAACGCCGTACCGCGAGATCGATGAGATCGTGTGAGCGCTTATTTATGAACGAACACGACTAGTGTGCGCATGACCATCGGCACACACATGTGCTTGCTCTTCGTGCTGCTTGCTCTTCGTGCTGGTGGTGGCTGGTGGATACACACGCAGACAGACAGAGACAGACTGCAGCCATTGGTCTTCGTCATTGAACTTGGGCATTGGTCCCTGCTAGTCTTTGCTGCCTAGATCGTGTTGCATGTGCATACTGTCTTTATACATGCAGCAGTATGCATATCAAGAGTTGTGTTTGTATAGATTGTTCACATTGAAGATTTTTATTCTTGTAATTTGTATCTATAGAGTAGATCTGTGCATGCATGCTCTGTATATGCACGACAAAGAACTTGCATGTCATGCTTAACAAGAGGTACGACAGCACTATGTGATGTGTGTGCGGACGAAAAAGAGCTCATTTCCGAATCGCACGCGCGCAGCTCGTGTCTCCTCCAGTCTCTCTCTCTCTCTCGCTCTCTCTCCAGCGCCAAGCATGGCCGACGTGCTCAAGGAACTCGCGCTCGACGACGTCGCGTACGTCGAGCTCCTGCGCAAGCTCATCAGCGTTGCGGTACGCTCCTCCTTCCCTCCTCACTTTGCATTGCCTCACGCTACTGGTGGTGGTGGTGGTGGCTGTGATCGCTTGCGATGGCATGAGATAACGCGACCACCACCACTACCACCGCCACCAATGAGTAGATGAGTAGCAATGCACAGTGCACTCACATTGCGACGCCTGCTGTATGCCACTCTCGCACTCTCTCTCAATAGGACAAGGTGCAGAATGCGCCAGGTCTCGGACTGATCCCGCAGGAGAACTACGTCTCGGACTTTGTGCTCGCGGAGCTCGAGCCGTACACGACCAAGCACGGCGGGTTCCTCACGGTCGAGCGCGTCGAGTACATCCCGAACCGCGGGAACGTGATCATTAAGTATGCGCACCCCGAGGTCGCAGTGAGCGACAAGACGCTCGCATTCGTCGGCTCGCACTTGGACGTTGTGCCGGCGAACCCAGAAGGCTGGGCACGCGACCCGTTCACGCTCACGGTCGAAGGCGACAAGCTCTACGGCCGCGGCACGACCGACTGCCTCGGTCACGTCGCGCTCATGACGCGTACGTCTTTGTACCGTGTCTAACGGATGCACTTGGTTGTCCCTGAGTCCTAGGACCTTTCGATACTGATACTGGTGTCTCGGGTCTCTGTAGAGCTCTTCCTGCAGCTCGCGAAGAACCAGGTGCGCACGAAGGTCCAGGTCGTCGCGGTGCTCATTGCGTCGGAGGAGAACAGCGAGATCCCAGGCGTTGGCGTCGAGACGCTCATGGAGTCGGGCAAGATCGACTTTATCAAGAACGGCCCTGTGATCTGGGTCGACTGCTCGGACAGCCAGCCGTGCATCGGCACGGCCGGTGCGATCACGTGGAGCCTCAAAGCCACGGGCAAGCTCTTCCACAGCGGCTTGCCGAACCTCGGCATCAACGGCTTGGAGCTCGGACTCGATGCGATCACGAAGATCCAGGAGCGTTTCTACCAGGACTTTGGTCCGCTCGAGCAAGAGCGCGAGTACAACTTCTCGTGCCCGTCGACGATGAAGCCCACGCGCATTGAGTCGTCCACGAACGGCTTGAACCAGATGTACGTCCTAGGCACTGGCGCTTGGACTGGACTGGACGAACTGACAGACTCGCGAGTGGACTAGAGGGCTGACTCAACTGTGTGTGACAGTCCGCCATGGGTCAAGATCTCGGGCGACGTTCGCCTCTCGCCGTTCTACGAGATGAAGGACGTACGTACTACGCTGTCGAGTCCTAGCAGCCTGACTGACTTGCGTCCTGCATGCTGGCGACACAAGGATTGACGTCTTCTCTGTCTGAACTATGACAACGCTAGCTCATTGC
Organism: Globisporangium rhizosaccharum; assembly: GCA_023333795.1. Taxonomy (NCBI): domain Eukaryota; phylum Oomycota; class Peronosporomycetes; order Pythiales; family Pythiaceae; genus Globisporangium; species Globisporangium rhizosaccharum. The sequence goes on from JAASFN010000132.1 coordinate 3,795, forward strand.
CAAGGTGACGTCGTACGTCGATGACTTGAACAAGGACTTGACGGTCTTGGAGGGCAAGCGCGGTCCGAGCTCCAAGTACACGCTCCCAGACGAGAACCTCACCGGCAAGCTCGAGTTCAAGTTCGACGACGCGTACTTTGAGGGCATCGCCTGCTCGCTCGAGTCTGTTGGTTTCAAGTACGTCTCCTGCTTGCTTGCTACTGTCTGGTCCATCCATCCGTTCGTTCATCTTGGACCGACACTATTGCGTCTCAGAGCTAGGACGCGACGATTAACTGACTCATGGCGCTCTTGCTCTTATGATAACTAGGTCGCTCGAAGCCGCGATCACGGACGTCCTGGGCGAAGCTAAGCCGTTCTCGATCAGCGGGAGCTTGCCGCTCGTGCGCGACCTCCAGCGCGCGGGCTTGGACCTCACGCTCATTGGCTTTGGCAAGAGCTCGGTCTACCACGGCGACAACGAGTACTGTCTGCTCAGCGATATGCAGAACGCGATCAAGATCCTCGCGCGCACGATCATCAACGTCGACGAAGCGCACGCGTAAGCCATGCGTTCAATCGTCCGTTCGTCTGTCCAAGCGCTAGTGCGTCCAGGACGGTCAGTGCCGTCTAGGGTCCTCGAAGGGTCCAGAACATTCACAGACACAAGGGAAGCGCCAGACATTGCATGAGTGAGTGAGTGAACGTGCATCCACACGACAGTTCTGCTGTTCATTCGTCTATCACTTGCTACACCTCTGCCTTTGCCTTTGCCTCTGCGTCGCGGTCATACACGACATCGCCGTTTCGCTTGACTGCTCGTAAAAAGTACTTTTTATCAAGCACGCCGTCGATCCCAGGACTCAAGACGACGTTGTTGCTCGAGCGGAAGAACGCGACGCCGTCTGCGAGCGCTTGCGCAAAGTCAATGTAGAGCAGCAGGTCGCAGCTCGCGCGCATGCCGCTCACGACTTCGCCGTCTGTGGCTTCGCGCGTCGTAAAGTGGATGTGGTTGCGCGTCATGCGCGAGAGCCCAGTCGCAAAGATGCTGTCCCAGAACTTGATGTACGTCCCGTGGATGCACGCATCGATCGCATTGGCGCGCGTGAGTGGCTCCAGGAGCTCGTCATCTTGGACGCGCTCGAGACTGTGGCCCTGGTTCGCGCGAATGAACTTGGTCGCGCCGCTCGCGTCGGTCGTGAGCGAGAAGCGCTGCTTTGGGCAGTTGCGCACGGCGGCTTCGACTTGCGCTTCCGAGTATTGACGGAACTTTGGGTGCGCAAGTAGCTCTGCGAGTGCGACGTACCCCGACTCGCGCATGTCGAGCTTGAGCTCGTCTGCGCCATGACGCAGTGCAAACGACAGGAGCTTGGAGAGCCGCACTTCTGGCGTGTCGTCAGCACGGCGCTTGCCGCGTTGCTGCTGATTGCGAGTGCCGCGGTCTCGGCGCTTTGGTTGCTGCTGGTGTTGCGCAGAAGCTGCTGCTGCTGCAGGCGCTGGTGTCGAGGAGCGTGACGCCATTGTCGGTCAGGTCGTTGGTGTTGATCTGGGTTGATTGAGAAATGGCTCGCGTTCTTGCTTATGACCTTGTGAGGCGTATTTTTGCGATAAAGTACGCATTTTTGATACAGTCACTTCTATCTTAAGTACCAAAATATCGATAAAGTACGCACTCGAGGTGATTGGCAGCGAAACGACATCAAACACGACACGATCAAGAGCAGGAGCAGGAGACTCACTTGATTGAGTGAGTGACTCGCAATGGCGCGGCAGCAGAAGAAGAAAGCGCGCGCACACGTTGCGGCTGCGAACTCGCAGGCTGCGCGCTGGAAGCAGAACGGACCAAAGAACGCAGCTGGCGCCGCCGACGCGCTCGGTGCGGCTGCTGTTGCAGCGACGTTTGGCGCAGACGATGCGATCGACGCGCTCGACGACGAGACGCAGCCAATTGACAATGAGCAGAGTGGCGACGAAGGCGAGAGCTCTGCACTCAGCCGTGGCCAGCGCAAGCGCATGAAACGACGAACTGCGTTCATGAAGAAGATGGGGCTCGTGCAGCGCGTGGCGCAGGAGAAAGCAAAGGAGCAGAAGCAGCAGGAGCAGGGCGTGTTTGCCGACCTCGAAGAGCTCCAAGCATCGCTCTTTGTCTCGGACAAGGACGCAGCGGCTGCGAGCAAGAAGACGAGCACAAGTGCAACAGCAGCGCCATCGCTCCAGAAGAAGAAGATGAGCGGCAAGCAGCGCCAGAAGCTCGCAGTGCGCGAGCTCGTGCACCTCAAAGCCGTGCACGCGCACACGTCGTTCCAGGGCAATCCGTTCGCGGCGATCCAGATGCACTTGCAGAACACCGTGGTGCAGGCGAACCAGGAGAACGTCAAGAAGACGACCGCTGCAGCTGCGAAGAAGAAGCCAGCGAACAGCATGGACACGAACTAACTAGACGCTCTGGCTCACACCACTGGCGCCATGGCGTTGAGGGCTGGCGTCTTCGCCCAAGACGACCGACAGGTAGACAGACAGACAGACGCACTCGTATTGATACATGTACAGGTTTTGTATTGGACACGCGCTCGCATAGCTCTCTCTCTACGTCTCTTACTCTGTCTACCAGCCTCTCTACACAGGATGCTCCCGCCTCACGCCTACTCGGTGTTGCAGAGCAACGCGACGCCACGGAGCCCCCAGTGCCGCGGCGGTCGTCCTGGCGGACACTTCATCGTGACCATAAAGACAAAGTACCGGTCCGTGCGACTCGCGTACTTGTAACACGGACACTCGAACGGACCTGCCGAGCCGTAGAGCTCTTTCCGGGACTTGAGCTCGAGGTCTTTCGACATGCTGTTCACATGGAGCACTGGGAGCGACGTGAAGAGCTTCTTCGGCTCAGACTCGACGATCGTGCCGTCCTGCTTGCTCCACGTCGCGCCGTCCATGAAGAGCCCGTAGATGTAGACGCCTTCACCGGGCGGCGTCCGCACTTGCTCGGCACGCTCAAACTGCGTCACTTCCGTGTGGTACACGACGTCGTCGAGCGCCCACTTGTCCGTCTTGGAATGCTTGCGCGTGACCTCTTGCTTCATGGCCGTGAGCATGCCCTGCGGATTAAAGAAGCCCGTGAGCCAGAAGCAGTTGGGCCGGCGCGTGTTGAGCCACGTCCGGCTCTGCTCGTCGCGCGAGATGAGCGATGAGAACCAGAGCCCGAGCGTCGGGAGGATCCACGAGAACTCGTCGCCAACCGACGTCCGGAGCCACGACGGCGGGACCTTTGCGTCAAAGATCGCATCGAGCGTCCAGCTGAGCTCTTCGGTCATCACGACTTCGCCGCGAATCGCCATCTGGAGCTGCTCGAGCATCGTCCGGACCTTTGAGATCACGCGCTGGAGGCGCTGGATCTCTTGGAACAAGAAGATGTTGAGCGGGATCGTCAAGCCGCCGAGCTTGTTGATCTTTGCCTTGTAGTCGTCTTCGACATAGTCCTCTGGCAAGCGATCCAAGAGCTCTTTCGCTTTGTCACACACAACGTCTTCGCGCGAGATGCCAGACGAGCCCCCGCCGCCTTTTGGCTGCGTGTCGCCGAGCGTCCCGAGGAGCGAGTTCACCTCTTTCACGCGGTACGTAAGGTCGGCGTTCGGGTGGAGCCCAAAGATCTCGGGCGAGTCGATTTCAGGGAAGTTGTGGAGGAAGTTGCGGTAGTCGTCAATGTTGTCGGCCACGGGGATGCGGTACGTAAAGTCGTTTGGGATCCGGAAGATCGGCTCGGCGGGGTTGTAGCTGAACGCCGGCGAGCAGACCTCGGGCGTGAGGCACCACTCGGTGTAGAAGTTGAATAGCCGCCGGTCCATGTTGTCCGTGATCTTCCCGCCGTACTGGACCTCAGCGACCATGTACTGGAGCGTTGGCCACGAGATCGGTCCGTTGTACAAGTGCTTCTCGAGGAAGATCGTACACGCCGAGAGGTCGCCGTTGTTGTACTCGTACGGGATGCCCCAGCCAAGGGGTCCAAACTTCTTGCGCTCGATCACGAGCGAGTGGAGGAAGCAGAGGTCAAAGAGGAGCTGGCGCCACTGACTCGTCTCGACGCGCTCGAGCTTGTCTTGGTCGACCATGACTGTGTACGACCGGAGCAAGCCGGCGCGGAGCCCCTGCGGCGGTTCGTTCGTGACTTTCGTCGACATCTGGAGCAAACCGAGTGGGAACTGGTCATTCGGGAGCGCTGTGAGGAAGAGCCGGAAGCCTGGGTCTATGGTCTCGCTGAGCTTGATCATGATCTCCTCCATCTGCTCCATGAGCTCCAAACCGAGTTCGCAGTTCTGCAGGAGCACCCACGTGCCGTTCACAACCGCAGCGTTGATCGCTTTGAGCGCCACGGGCTCCTGTCCTTCGCCCATCGACACGACTGCTGGCGAGGGGTGCTTGCGCTTCCGTGCGAGCTGCTCAATGCTCTCGGTCGGGTCCGCACCAATCGAGAGCAAGAAGATCACTGGCGTCTCGGCGCGCATCTCGGCAAAGATGCTGTCGATCGTATCGGTCACGGGCTCGACGTACCGCGGCCCCATCTGCTGCGTATTCCGGATGAACTCCTTCGTACTGAGGATCGTACGGTCCATCCGGAGCGACCGCACGAGCAAGAGCTTGAGGTACGGACCGATCGTCTCGTTCTCGGCGATGCGCGTCTCGTAGTCGGGGATCATGACTGTCTCAGGCTCGTTGTCTTCGTACCAGCGACGCCACATCGCTTCGTTCGACGCCATCTCATGGGGCAAGTTGGCAAAGAACTTGCAGCTCTGCGAGAGCTCGATCACGTTGAGCCACGACTCGTTCGAGATCCAACTGAACGGCTTCCGCCGGACCGAGTTGATGTCGAGCGCTGCGCCACCCCGCGTGAGCAAAATCACTTCTTCGCGCGTCAGCAGCGCGTCGGTCACGAGGATCTTCATGGTCAAGAGCAAGACGAACGTGAGCTTGTCGCGCTCGTACAAGCCGCGGTTGATGTACCGGTACGAGATGTACGTCATCGTCTCAATGATGTTGGCCACGCGCTTGGACGCCAGTGCCGCTTTCTCAGCAATGTCCATTGACCGCATGAAGAGCGCGAGGAACTGATTTAACGACGTCTGGTACATGCAGTTGATCAGTGACGTCTCGACGATCGAGAAGTACAAGACCGAGCCGCGCGTCGCCACGGGCCGGAACTGCTCGCGCTTCTCGTTGATCGACTTGCGCGTATCGGCCGCGGCGATGAGCTTGTCTTTCACTTCCGCCGCTTTCTCTTTCGTGTTGGCCAAGACGCCAATGAGCTCTTCGTCTTCGAGCAAGTTGCCAGTGTTGGATGTGAGGCGCTCAAGGAGCGACGCATCGAGCGCCAGGAGCGACTTGGTGTTCATGTTGACGTCTTCGAGCACCTGCGCGAGCTGCTCTTCGAGCGCTTTCTGCTCTTTGCCAATGACGCGACCGAGCAGTTGCTCCTCGAGGCCTTTGATCGTGACCGTGAAGTCGATCACAGTCGTCTTGGCTTGGAGCTCCGGACCAAAGTGCGGGTTCGGCAAGCGCGTGATGAAGTACATGGAGAACGCCGGGTTGAACTCCATGTTCTTGTCCGAGACGTTGATCGACATGCTCCGGCCTTTGATGATCACTTGGCGCTCGAGCACCGGGTCGAGCATCGGGTCAATGTCTTCTTCGACGCCTGTGACGATCAACGCGCGGCCTTCGCCCATGCAAAACTCGAGCTGGTCCTTGAGCTTTGGGTGGTTGAGCGTCGTCGTGCCGTAGCTCGGGACGCGGTCGATCTCTTTGCTCTTGATCCACGACAGCGCTTGGCCTTGTGGGTCGACAAGGAGCGGGTACCGCGACGACCGCGTGACCATGATACCGTTCTGGATCGAGAGTGAGTCCGTTGGGAGGCCCTGCATGTTCCAGTCGCCGATCGTGCCAATGTCGACGAGGAAGTTGATGATGTCAATGTCGACCGTCACCGGCACACTGCGCGTCTCGCAGTCGGGGACGAACTTGCTCTGGACCATGTAGTTCCGAAAATCCTGATTGAACGGACCGCAGTACGACACGAACGCACACGCAACGGCGCAGTCACCGACGAGCCGGCGCTTGAGATCGGCAAAGTTGTTCGAGTCGTCCGTCCAGCGCACGCGCTCGCCGGCGAGACCGTTGATGAGATCCGAGGCTTGCTGCATCTTGCGCGCAAGTGCGTTCGCGCCGTCTTCAATGCGCTTCTTCTCCGACATCTGCGCTTCAAACATGTTCTGGAGCTCGCTCAAGCGCTCTTTACACTTGGACAAGCGCAGCTCCGCGGCATTGAGCGCTTTGTTTGCCGCCTCCATCTGTCCCTCGGCGATCATGAGCGCTTCGAGCTTTGGCTTGACGATCTTGGACGCTTCGTGGTAGAACTTCATCGCGCGGACCCACGTACAGAGTCCTTCAGCTGCGAGCGACGCGTTCTTCGCCACGGCTGGTAAGAAGCCTTCGAGGTCCATGTACGGACTCAGGAACTCGATCGTCTCTTCGTTGATCATGTCTTTGCCAACGGCGCCAAAGTTCTGGACGTTCTTGAGAAAGTTCGAGTCGCTCATCACGCTCTGCGCGTACGGCGAGAACGACGTCTCGATGAAGTCGATCTCTTGCTTTGCGACGTTGAGCTTCGTTGGCTTGACCGGACACAGTTGGTTCTTGAACAAGATGAGGACGCCGTCAAAGACCAATCGGATGATGTCGGCCGGCTTGGCGAGCTTCTTGATCTCACCAATGTGCGCCGGTTTGATCGAGTCGATCGCGGTCTCGGCCTCTTCGACAAACGGCTTGGCTTTCGCCAAGTCTTTCTCACACAGCTCCTTTTCGGCCGAGATCCGCGCCGCGTCTTCTTCGCACTTGGCTTTGATCTGCGCGACTTGGTCACCCTCTTTGTGCGCCTCCGCGGACGAGACTTGGAGCGACTGGAGCATCGTGTTGGTCTCTTCCGTGGCTTTCTGGAGCTTGACCTGTTCGTCAGCCAAGACGATCGACATCGCACGGACGTCTTCTGCGCCTTGGATGAGCTTTTTGAGTCCGAGGTTCACGCGCTGCTCCTTCACTTTGATCTCTTCGATCTTGACCGCATACATCTTCTTGTACGACTCAATGAAGCTCAAGTACGACTTGGGCGTCTGGTACACGCGCCGGCGCATCTTCTGGAAGTACTCTTCACACAAGTCGGTCACGATGCGGTGGACCATGCCCATGTGGGTCATGAGCGCGAGCTTCGTCGTGGCGTCGCACTCCATCGGATAGTCCTGGATGAAGCCCTTGGACACGGCAATGAGCGCGTCTTCGGGCCACGGAAGGAACCAGTCGATCGTCGGGCCGCTGATCAAACCGGGGAACTTGCGCGCGCGCTCGGCAAACTTGGCGTTCAGCGGCGACATGCACAGCACCACGTGGAGGTTGTCACGGACGCAGTCAATGAAGTACTGCTTCAGGTTCGCCTGTGTCTCGGCTTGCCCCGGTCGCTCTTTCACAAACGAGTTGCGCAAGTCGGCGGTCATCGCCATCATCTCGTCTTTTGCAAACAAACCAGCGACTTCGCCAGTCATGAGGATCGAGTTGATGAGCTCCAAGAAGATCTCGTTCTTGATCTCCGCGTCCGTGAACAGGAACGTCGTCGACTTGCGCTGATGCCCTGCCGACTTGTACAGCGTCCGGATGTCCTCCATGAACGAGTTCGTGTTGTACGTCTTTGTGAGGACGATCTGGAAGATCGCCGACCCAGACATGAACGACGCCAAGCGCGTGAGCGACTGCTTGCCAGAGCCACCAACGCCGACGAGGAGCGCCGAGCCGCGCGGCATGTCGAGCAAGCGCGAGATCCGGAGCAAGTGGCCGAGCGCGTCGTCAAAGAGCACGAGGCGCATGCTCCGCTGCGGATAGTCGGTGTTGTACTTCTCGAGGAACTCGAGCACGCGCGACCGGATGTCTTCGAGCAAACCACCGGGTTCGTAGATCTTGAGCGCAGCGTCTGCGACGGCGCCGTCTTCATCCTCCTCTGGGTCGCGCAAGAAGCTCACCATGTTGTACTGCTGGCGACAGACGACTTCGAGGTCGTCGCCAAAGTGGTTCTTCACGAGCTCTTTCATGTACACGCCGTAGATCTCCTTGTCCTTGTGGCTCGTGAGTTTGTCACAGAACACGCGGTCGCACTCGTGCTTCCACGTCAAGAGCACGACTTGACCCGTCTCCATCTTGGCAATCTTGCCCTGCGCAACGCGAATGCCACCGCCGCTCGTGAACGTCTCTGGCGGTGTCAAGAGCACGCCTTGGAACACGCGACTGAGCTCGCGCATGTTGAAGATGTAGTGGAACTTGGCTGGCGTCGGCAAGAGCTTGGCTTTCATGAAGTTCCACAGATCGATCGTCGCGCGCGTGAGCTTGTTCACGATCACGAGCGCGTCTTTGCTGTAGGCGTCTTTGTCAAAGCGACCGGCAAGCATCTGGCCGTAGATGTCGTCGATCGACGTGAGCGACGGCAAGATGAGGTTGAACAGGAAGAACTGGCGCTTGAGGCGGTTCGGAATGTCGTTGCGGCCACCACCGGGGTGCCCCATCGCTCCGACGTACTGGAGGTCTTCGCAGACTTTAAAGTCGCCGCGGCGATCTTTCGAGAGGAAGCAAAAGCCATTGAGCTCAATGATCATGCGCACGATCTCGAGCGTCGGCTGGTCGCCCCAGGCGTTCACGAGCGGCATGCTCAAGTCATCGAGGAACACAGTCATCTTCTTCCCACCCGGTGGTCCAAAGCTCTTGCCGCCGCGCTTATCGAGCTCCGACTCGACCGCGTTCTGGAACATGAACGCTGTCGTGGCGCTCGAGAAGTTGACGCGCTTGATCATCATCTGGTCCGGGTTGAGGTCGTTGAAGAACATGAGCGCAGACGACGTCTTGGCCGTCCCAGGCCCGCCGACCATGAGCACGGGCTTGCGCTGCTTGTGGAGGTTCTCGATCAAGTAGAGCGTCCGGACCGAGTCCATCGTCGGGACGAGCAAGTTCGAGAAGTCGAGCTGCTTGGCTTCCTTTGGGTACTCCCACTTGGGGGGTCGCCAGACCTTCCACTCGAACGTCTGCGGGTGGACATAGTACTCGTAGACCGTCTGTCCGGGCTCGCACTTAGGCAAGAGTGCGTTGTCGTCGTACTGTCGGAGCCACTCGTCAAACTTGTTGCGGTCATCTTGTTCGAGGATCGCACCGAGGGACCAGCAGATGCAGTAGAGATAGAGCTTCTCAAACTGGATCGCGAGCTTCGCGGCGTCCTCGGACAAGTTCTGGCCGTGCTCGCCGAGCAAGAGTCCGGTCAAGAGGTTGAACAGCCGCGACGCCTGACCGATGCGCGAGACGGTCATGACGCCGTTCGTGTTGCGGTTGAGGTAGTCAAAGCAGTGGCCCGGGTTGATCGGCGAGTTCTCGCCCATGTACTTCATGAAGAGGTCGCGGAGGATCTGCTGCTGCGGTGCCGGGCGCTTGCGGATCCACGCTTCGACCACTGGTGCCCAGTCCAAGTCCGTGTCACTAATGAACACAATGCCCGCGCGCGAGACGGTTGCCGGGCTCGCGTTCACGAGCGTCTCGACTTCAAACATGAGCTTCACGTTCTCGGTCATCGGCATGCGGTCGCCGTTTGCGAGCGTGAGGATCTTGTTGTCGTCCAAGACGGTGTTGAGGTCTTCGATCCAGATCGCGTCGACCGGACCGTCGCAGACCATCCACGTGATGAACTTGTTCGCTTTGTTGTTGAACTTGGACCACATCGCCGCGAAGACACCGGTGGTCCACTCGCCCGACATCGGGTCGACTTCGCCGTACATCTCCGCGGCGCGAATCGCCTTGGGGTTGAGCTTGGACTGCTTGTGGTTGATCGTCGTCGTGGCCGTGAGCGCTTGCTGGAGGACGTCAAAGATCTTGGTCTTGCCGCCGCCAGTCGGACCGACGAGCATGATGCCGTGGCGCACGAGCTGCGTCTCGTAGAGCTGGATGACCTTGTTGAACCAGCCGGGGTGGTCAACGAGCCCTGCTTTCTCGATCTCGGCTTGGAGCGCGACTTGGAGCTCGGGGTACGACCCTTTCGGTGGGAACTGCACCGTCGGGAACAAGTCGGCGAGGAGCGAGAGGAAGAGCGGGACGTCCTGTGCCACGAGTTTCGACAAGTTCATGTCTCGGAGCGTCTGATACAGCAGCTTGGCTTCCGAGTCGTTACGGTTGTCGCGCTTGATCTTGCCGGCGCTCCGGAGCACAGCGAGGATGTTCCGGAGGCCCCAGTCGTAGTGCTTCTGTGCCGACAGCTGCTCTTTGCACGTGTTGTACAGGATGAAGAACTTCTTCGCAAGGTCCTGGTAGTCCGAATACCCCACGGAGCAGAGCTTGACCTTCATGATGATCTCAAAATCCGGCACCATCATCGCGACGCCGCGGAAGAGCGCTTTGAGGTTCTCTGGGAGCTCCTGTCGCCCGGCGTAGCCAGGGTTCATCGTAATGAAGAAGCCGCAGACGGGCGACAAGAGGATGTTCTGCGGATCGCCGGGGAACTGGAAGAACTTGGTTCCAGTCTTCTTTGCGTTCTGGATCGCGAGCACTTGCTGCGCAACGACCGAGAGCACGGGGAGCTGAATGCGATTGAACTCGTCAAAGCAGCCCCAGAGCCCGCCTTGGCACAGTCCTTTGAAGATCTTGGCGCAGTCTGTGTACTTTTGCTGGTCCGTGCAGTTCGTCACGACGACGTAGATCCCGAGCGTCCGCCCGAGGTCTTTCACTGTCTCGGTCTTGCCAGTGCCCGCAGGACCGGCCGGCGCACCCCCAAAGTACATCCCAAGCGCCTGTGCGAGCGTGATGTAGCACCGGTCTGTGAGCGGCGTGACCACGAGGCGCTCCTTCGAGCCCAAGTACTCGTATTGGTAGTTAAAGTCGACGTCCGTGATTGAGATCACGCACGCGCCGTCAGCGTTGAACTCGTCGGCGTTGCCCGGGCGCCAGTAGAACCGCGCTTGCTTGAGCCACTCAAAATCGTTTGGGTCCGAGATCTTCTTCTGTTTGTACAGCGTCGCGAGGTCGGTCATGACGTCGCGCTGGTGGACATGGATCGTCACGAGCGTCTCGATCTTGATGCGGTTCTGCTTGGAGCCAAGGTCCGTGAGGCACCAGTTCGAGAGCTCGGTCAAGACCATCGCTTGCTTTGTGCTCGTGTCTTTCATGATGTTCTTCTTCGCACGGCACTGCTCGAGCGCAGTCTGAATGTCCGTTGTCCACATGAGCTGGATGCCCAAGAGCGCGAACTGCGCAATGTACCGGTCGACAAACTCCCGCAGGCGCTTGAGATCGTTCCCGACGACGCCAATGTCGATCGCACTCTGTCGGCAGATGTCTTTCATCGTGATCTGCATGTTCCGCAAGAGCGTCGCGAGCCAGTCTTCGATGTTCCCTTGCGCCTTGACGATCTGGGAGAACCGAACTTCTTCAACGCCGGACGTCATCGTGTGGATGAGCGTCTTGTCCTTCTTGTCGTGGTAGACCTTCTCGATCGAGTCAAAAACTTTTTCGTAGTGCTCGTTCATGCTCAGTGGGTCACTGCCCTGGGACAGGATCATGAGCAAACCAGGGTTCGAGACAAAGTAGAACCGCGGGAACTTGTTCCGCTTCTGCTCCAAGTACCCCTCGAGGCTCTTTTGGCACTTCTCGAGCTCCGAGTACATCGTTGGGAGACACGACTTGAGCAGCTCACTTGCGCAGCAGAGCACGACGTTCTTGATCTCGACGCTCTTGGTCATGATCTTGGCCCAGTCCTTGTCGATCTTTTGGAACTTCTTGGCCTCGACCGGCATCTGTTTCGCAATGTCGCCGCCCGTGAAGACTGACTCGAGCGAGCACCAGAGCATCTGGACTTTGATCCAGCGCTCGAGCGTCTCAGACGTGTCGGAGAGCTGCTCGAGCTTTTGCTGCGCAACGTCACGGAACGGCGCGACGTGGCGCATCGAGAGCATGGTCTGGAGGTTCATCTGCGTCTCTTCGAGCTCTTCGACGATCGGCACGACGGCTTTGAGGATCGGGACGTTCCGGCCTTTCCAGTCCTGGAACTGGAACTCTTCGGTCTCCCACCGCTGACTGATCTCCCCGAGCTGCACTTCGATCTTGAGCTGCTTGTCGGCGCCGTCCGTGATCTCTTCGATTTCGGCTTTGAAGCCAACGATATTCGCGTCTATGAGCGCCTGGAGCTTAAAGTCGATCGCCGTGACGTCGAGCTGCGTCCCAGTCTTCTTCATCACAGCGTCCCAGTGCCGCGGCTTGATCGACTCTTTACTGAGCTCCTGCAAGAGCGGCAAGATGTCGGTGAAGTCGTCAATCATCTGCTTCAAGTCGGTGTACGCCTCCCACTCGCGGAGCTTCGCCGGCATCTTCTTGCACCGCGACGAGAACGCATCGACTTTCTCAGTCATCGCCTGCACGCGCTCCGCGACCGCGAGCCACGGGATCTGCTTCCACTCCTCGATCGTACTCAAGACGTCCGTGTACAAGCCAAAGAGCTTGTCTTGGAGCTGCAGTTCTTTCTTTGTCGCTTCGAGCTCGGGGTACGTCGTCTTGGGCAGTGCAAAGAGCTCTTCACCGGACGCGTAGAGCTCAAACTTGCGCTCGCGGATCTTGAACTCCTCTTTGTACCGGTTCAAGCGCTCGACGGCTTCGACCGGCGGGATCCCAATCACCATCGGTCCGTTCGCCATGTAGTCTTCGCGAAAGTGCTTGACGTCGGCGATGAACTCTTTGATGTCGCGCAGGAGCCCGCGCTTGAAGCCCGCTTGGGTCTTACTGAGTTCATCGGTCCGGGCTTCAGCGTGGTGGATGAGCTTGCGCCAGTTGCTCCGTAAGACGCTCTTCTGGTCCATCTCTTCTTTCTCCATGAAGCCGTCCGGGAGGTAGTACTCGAGCATCTCGTACATGTCGAGCACCGGGTTGATCTCCATGTTGATGCCGCTTTCTCTCGCGCGGACTTCCTTCAAGAGGTTCATCACGAACCGGAGCGAGTCGAGGTCAATGACCTTGCGGTTGAGCTTCCCCATCGTTGACCGAAAGAACTCGGTGAGCGACTCCATCTTGCGGCGCGCTTGGTTGTGGAGGTTGTCGCTGAACTTGAGCTTCCACTGCGCGTTCTCGTGCTTGAGCTGGAGCTTGATGTTGCGCGTATTGAGCGACAGCGCACCGATGTTGTACACGGGCGGGAGACTCGAGATCTCGTCGTCGATCTCGACGAAAGACTGGAGCTTCTTCTCAAAGTCCTGGAGCTCTGGGTTCTTCTTCAAGAATGCGTCGTACGCTGCGTCCTTGTGCTCCATCCAGAGCCACTCGTACTTGTTGAACGACGCGAGGTACTCGGTCACGTTGTTCCGCAAGCCCTGGACGCTCCCGGTGAGCAACAACACGACGCGCACGATCTCAATGTCCTTTGTGATGCGATCAAAGAACGTGACCTTGACGGGCACCGTCGCCGCGTTTGCAGCGCCACTGCCGCTTGGACTCGCGAGCGCATACCCGCTAGCCTCGCTCTGGCCCCAGTCCAAGAGCTCTTTCGAGCAGCTCAAGACGGTCTTGGCCGCTTTGTTGATCGCCAACTGAATGTCGTCGAGCGACGGATGGAGCACGACGCGCGGGACACTGAGCTGGACATCGACTTCAAAGAACGGCCGCTCGATCGTAAAGACGTTCGACGCGACGCGCGATGCCACGCGCTTCTTGATCGTATTGAGCGAGTGCTTGGTGCAGTGGAGCAAGGCTTGGTACATGAAGTGGTTGTAGTGCTTCTTGAGCTTCATGGCTTCGTCCGCCGAGACGCCTTCGATGTGCGAGTCGAGCGGGTACTGCATGATGATCTTGAGCAAGTCCTCCACGGCGTTCTCGATCTCAATGTTCTTGCCCTGAAGCAGCGTCCCGGCGCGCTTGATGTTGGCGCCTTGCATCGTGACAAAGTCGTCGAGCGAGAACGACTGGTCGACTGGCAAGTCGACGAGCAGCGTCTTCGAGACAATGCGCATGTTCTTCTCGATGCGGTTCTCAATGATGTCGTTGATGTTCGTCACGAGCTCTTCGAGGTGCTGCAAGCCGCTATGGATGTGGTTCCGGTACGCTTCGATGTTCATGCTCGTCCACGTGAGCGTGATCATGCCCGGCCGGAGCTTGAACTCCATGTCGTTAAAGTGCGGCCGTAGGAGCATCGCCGTGACCGGGATGACCTTGGTTACGATGCGGTCGTACTCGGCCAGTGCATACTGGAGCTCGTTGTAGTAGTTCTTAAACTTGTCTTCTTGGAGCAAGACGATCTTCGCGGCTTCCGGGATCTCAATGCCCATGCGGTCAAGACACTTGGCTTCGCGCAAGAGCTGGAGGATCTCCGGGTCAAAGTTCACGTACAGCTTGTTGTCTTCCGGGTGGCGGATGATGAGCGTCGCCTGTAAGCCAGCCTTTGCTGTGTCGATGTACTGGACCCACGCTTGGTACCAAATGTACTCGAACGCCACGAGCGTCCGCGCGACTTTGTTGTACATGCGGATGATGCGCTTTGCGTCTTTGGACGCCAAGACGTTCTGGTTCGACTCGAACTTCTTCATCGGCTCTTCAATGCGCTTGAGCAGATGGCGTGACCACGTGATGTTGCCCGCGACCGGCGGCAAGTTGCGCGGGTACGGTGGACTCTGCTTGTGCTTTTCGTACTGTGTCAGGACGTGCTCGAGCTCGAGGCCGTAGTTCTGGAAGATGACGTTGAACTTGGAGTCGAGGTCGGACTTGAGGTTCTCGCGCTGGAGGATCGTCTGGAACTTGCGGAGGAGGTGGAGCGAGTGCTCGATCGACGTGATCGTCTCGAACGAGTCGTGGATGAACTTCTGGAGCAAGCCTTCGAGGTCCGAGATGCGGACGTTGAACTCGACATAGTCGCGATCGAAGCGGTTGTTCTTGTAGTCGAGCAAGTCGTGGTTCCGGTACTGGAACTCGCGGATGATCGCGTTGAACTTGCCGATCAAGTCCTCCATGCCCTCGAGCTTGTGCTGCCCGAGCGACGAGAACTGGTGGATCGTCGTGAACATGTCAATGAGCTTCGTGACCCGGCGACAGAAGAGGTCAAACTTGCCAAAGATCTTCATCTCGTTGAACTCAAACTGCTTCCCCTTTGGCGTCGCAAAGAGCTTGTCTTTTGTCACGCGGTACTGCTGCTGGTACGCCTCATTGAGCTTCAAGCACGAGTCCAAGTGGCGCACGAGCTCCTCGGGGTCGCGGTCCCACATACCTTCGTACGTCTCGCCGCCCGTGACGCACGTCTTGCAGTTTGTGATCATCTGATTCGTGATCTTCGTGAAGAGGTTCGCCATGCGCTCCGTTGTGTTGTAGTACCGCGCGATCGAGTGGATCATCTTGATCGAGTTCATGAGCGCCGGCAGCGTGTCGATGATCGAGCTCGGCGTGCCGTTGTAGAGCGGCACGATGAACTTCTCGAGCGTGAAGAGGTACTTGACATTGTCCTTGGCTTCGTTCGCCGCCTCGGTGATGCCAATGTCGATCTGCTTCCAGCGCCGCAAGAGCGTCTGGATGCGCTGCTTCGTGTCGTCGCTCACGCTCTTGGTCGTGCGACTCAAGACGGTAAAGACGTCTTTGTACTCGTTCAGCTTGAGCTGCTCCGTGATGCTCATGAGCCGCTGCATGCGTCGGCGCCAGTACTCGAGCTCGCCCATGGGTCCGTCGTCGTCGATCGGCGGCGACAGGTCGTCTTTGCTGCTCTTGGTGTCGCTCGTGGCGTTCGTCTCGAGGTACGTCGCAATGACGTCGCACCACTCCTTGAGCACGTCTTCGTAGTGCGCAATGAGCCGCGGCGAGTCCGACGCCTGGAGCACGCGGTTGCCGTTCACGCCAGTCGGTGACGCGTTGCTCGTGGCGTCGGCAATGAGCTCGCGGTCAGGTCGCCGGAGCTCAAGACCGCTGTCCATGCTGCTGAGCGCCTCTTTCAAGTCGTTGGCAAACTTCTCAGACTCGACCATGAACTCGTGCTTGAGGTCCGCGTCCGCCTTCCCCCACTCGTCCTTGGCTTTGAGGATCGGCGTGAAGAGCGACGTGATCGTCGTCTCGAGGTCCCGGAGGATGTTTGGCGCGAGCTCGCCAAAGCAGATCGCATTGTCGCTCGACTTGGTCACGTCCACGGCCTTGCCGTCGGCCGTTGTGCGGAGGAAGTAGCAGCACTTGGCGCGGATCGGAAGCGAGCTCCCGACCGTGAGGCTCAGCTTGCTACTGCTGCTGTTGTTGCTGCTGCGCGCTGCGTCTGCAACGGCCGGTCCTGCCGCCGCGCTACTGCCACTCGCTGCTGCTGTTGCACCTGCAGCAGTCGCCGCTGCGTCGCTCGGACTGGTCTGGAGATGCACAAAGAGCTTGCACGTCTCTTTGCCGCTCAGGAGCTCGTCAAAGTGCTTGCGCACGTGCGGCGTCGCGAGAAAGTCCGTGATATCGGCGAGCGTCACGGCCGGCTCGAACGTCTCGAGGAGCCGCTGGCCGACCCACTGCATACGGACGTTCCACATCGCACTGCTCGCGTCGCCAAGTGACCGGCGTCACTCACGTCCACAGCACTCTCTCACACACACGAAAAGAGGTCTTGAGGTCGACGCAAACGTCTGCGCTGTCACACGACCACGTACTTCACCACTACTAGCGCTGCGACTGCGACGGCGTCTCGTGGCACGCACAGACTACAGACGACGTCGAGATAGCTGATGAAGAGCGCGAATGCCAATATGCGCACGCACACAAGTGGCAGCGACGCTTCAAGGCATCGAGGCGCGTCGCTTCGCAGCGTGAAACACCCCACCGACCAAGTACTCTCAACTCTGAGTTGACCTCCTGTAGGAGGCGCTCAAAGCTCAAAGCGACGAGAAGCTAAGCTAGTCTATCTCGCTTGAGTCGCTTGAGTAGAGCGCCCTGGTCGCAAGGACGCCATCCATTCAATCGAGTCAGATATGCGCTCGCTTGCGTCTGAACATGCAGACGAGTATGCGAAGGCGAGAACGGAGGTCAACACCGGCGTGTAGGCTTGACTTCTATCTACGTCTCTGGACGTCTGTCAGTCTGTATGTCTCTGTGTGTGTATTCGTCTGTGTGTGTCACGCCACTTGGCTCATCCTGCTCGAAAGAAGAAGACCTAGGACCTCACCTACGTGTCTGTCTGTCTGTCTGTCTGCCTAGATGCCGCCAATGCCTGGCGCAGCCGACGGACGGTGCGAGAGCCGACCGCGGATGAACCCACCGAGTCCTTTCTGCTTCTCCTGCTCCTTCTGCATCTCGAGCGCACGCACGCGCGCATTGTAGCGCGCGGCGACGTCGCGAACAACACCGTCGTCATCGCGGAACTCAGCGAGGACCGAGCGAAAGTCTGGCACGCGCTCCGACGCAAGCGCTTTCAAGAACGGAATGAGGTCAATGAGCGCGCGGTCGCCGCGGTCGCGGCCGTTTGTGAACGGCGCGATCGGAATCGCGTTCTCGGGCTGGAGCTGGTACGCTGCAGGGTCGTCGTCAACAAGTACGACTTGGCGCAAGTCGCGGTTCAGGTTCGCGAGGTCTTTCACGTGCGCGCCATTGAGGTACCGCGTGGCGTCACGCCAGAGCACGTGCAGTGCGCATTGCTACAGTTCGACAAGAGAGAGAGAGTGGGGGACTGGGTGAGCAAGCAAGCAGGCGTGTGGACGGGGCTGTGCCTATGGGTCGTTCGTACCTTGGGGTCGAGCTTCGTGACGATATCGTCAGCCATCGGGTTCTGCGAGAAGATGACAATCTCATAGTACTACAAGAGACGCATCGAGACAGAGACCGCCAGTCATGCGAGGACGTGAGGACGTGAGTCGCCGTAGTGCGTGTGGCCCATGAGTCATGAGTCCTGAGACTGTGATAGTGAGTGAGCGAGTGAGTGAGACTGTGAATGTACCTGGCAGAGCGTCTCGAGGAACTCGTCGACGCCAGGGCGCTTGGCGTGACGCCAGCCGTGCTTGCGCTGCAGTACGCAGCGTCAAGAGAGAGAGACACCAGACAGACAAGTGCGTGAGTCTTCGTCTCAAGCGCTTGGTCCACACAGACGCATCATTAGAGAGTGTGTGTGTGGGAAGGTCACGTACGCTCCACTCAGAGTGCACAAGTGTGTCTTCAAGGTCGAGCACGAGCACTGGCACTGGCGGCGTGTCGGCTGGCACTTGCGGAATCGGCCAGTCCTACAGACGCATAGCGTACGAGCGAGTGAGTGCGCGAGTGAGTGAGTCCATGCGTGTGACGCTCAGTCCTAGCTCTCTCAGCAGAGGAAGCAGTCGCAGTAGCATGTTCGCACTGCCAGACAGCAGCGGCGCACTGCATCATCTGCAGTCGCACGCAAAGACGCACCGGCAAGAGCTTCTCGCGCGATGGCTCCGTGAACGGACGGAAGAGCTCTTCGACCTTCGTCGCGCCGAATGCGTAGATATCGCCGAGGAACGTCGCGCCGAGCGTGTCGGTCACGCACTTCTTTGTCGCTTCATCGAGTACAAAGTGCCAGAGCACGGAGCCCGAGACGCTGCCAGCGAGCAAAGCAAACGAGATCTTGCTCGGGAGCGACGACGTGCGCACGCCTTTGAGTGCAGCAGCGCCACCAGCCGCGCCGGGCGCTTTCTCGAGCATGCGCGCTTGGCGACGCGCTTGACGCGACACAACGTGCAGTGGAATCTCGCGACCGACTGCGCTAAACACGCCGCCAGTGCTAGTTGTTGCATTCGCAGCGCTGCTGCTGCTCGCACTCGCAGCAGCGTCGGTCGAGAAGCGCAGACGCATGGCGCCGCCGCCAGTGCGCAGGAGCCGCAGCACACGCGTCGTCAGCATCTTCACGTGCTTCGTCGTTCTTATTGATCGCCACGAGTTGTGAGCCTTTGAACCACCAGCGATTCGCAAGTTAAACAGGTTTTTTGCATACAATATTCAAATCAACAAGATACCCTTTCATCTACCGTACCCTGTTTATTTAAACAATAGTCTTTCCATGAGCAAACATGAGTGTCCATGGCCGTAGGTCGTTCGCGATGGATCGCTCTGTGTATGTGTGCGTGTGCTTGTGTGTGTATGAAGTAGGAAGCTTAAGTCATCTCGTGTAAAGAAGAAAGAGATGGCAACTGCCCATGTCAAGCTACGATGGACTCGTCGCTGACTCTGGCGACGTTGTCACTGGACCTGCTGCTGAAGTTGCTGCAGTCGAGGGCGACGTGACGGTCGAAGACGAAGCTGCAGCTGACACGTCGGACCCTGCGCCGTATAGCTTGCGCACACTCGCCATCTCTTCTGCGAGCACGTGGAGCGCCACAGCCGAGAACTCTTTCTTCACTGGGTCGATCACGAGTTTCTACACAGGAGAGGAGCCAGAGGTCATGCGTCAGTCTTGTGAGTCTGTCGTCAACGTAGTAGCACTGGGGACGGCTCCTGTCGTCCCACAGAGAGGGCTTGTACCTTGATGCGCTCGTCAAAGCGCAGGATCGTCTGGAAGAGGTGGACGTTCTCCGAACTGCTGTTGTCCTCTACGAGTTTGCTGTAGACGATCGCGAGGATGTCGCAGAGCGAGAGCATGACTTCGCGGTAGTCGAGCGAGAACGGCTGCAGTCGCACCAGTCAAGACGCGTACAAGCATCAGGCAATCGCACGTGTCTTCTAGGACACTAGGAGACACTTGAGCGCACGTACGATCGGCGGCGCCGTGAGGCGCCGGAAGACTGGACGCTGGTTCCACTTGTATAGCGTCGGTCGAAACGGCTCATGCAGCGCATAGCGCGTCTCAGCGTCGTCGCCACCTCGCGTCTTGACTGGTTCATGGAGCGTACTCGACGTCGCGACCATGAGTTTCTATCACACACAAGAGCAGCGGCAGTAGGTTCAGTCCATCGTGTCAGTCCTAGGACGCGCGTCCTCACACACCAAGCCACATAGCCACTTAGCCACACAGAGTCAGACGGACAGACCATGCCCTGCACTGTTGCGGACGAGAAGTAGAACTCGAGCTCTTCGAGGAGCTGGCAGCCGTCCATGGCGAGACCCTGTGCGTGCTCGAGCTCGCTCAAGAGCCGCCCAAGGCCGAGTCCGAGGTAGAAGAACTGGACGCTCCTGCGAATCGACTGTGACTCGCCAACGTGCGCAAGCACTTGCTGCTCGCGCAAGAGCGCGACGTTGAGCCAGTAGTTGCTCCCTTCGTGCATCGCTTTGAGGTAGCTCCAGTCCGCGCGACGGCTCTGCACGAGGTCTTCGAGCAGCTGCATGCGCTGCTGCATCGACACTTGACGGAGCTCAGCTTCGGCAGCAGCAGCGGCTTCTGCGGCGGCTGCGATCGCCGCAGCGTCAGCACCAGCGCTGTCTGGCATCGCACTAGCAGTCGACGATGATGCAGTCGAGCCAGGCGACGCAAAGAGCAGCGACCCGAGGGACGCAGCAGCAGAGCCAGGGAGTGATGCAATGCCGTGGCTAATGGACGAGACCGACAGTGAGCCACTGCTGCTGCTACTATTGCTAACAGGCGGTGACGTCGCTTGCAATGGCGTTGGCTTTGCTGTCGCTGCTGATGCTGTAGTAGCAGTAGCAGCGACTTGCGATAGCCCTGCTGCTGCTGTGAGCTTGTCATTGCTCGCAGTGCGACTCGACCCAGAACTCGAGCCAGCGTGCACGAGTGGCGCGAGCATCATGCGACTGCCCAGTGCGAGCCGCGACTTGGCCGCAGCAGCGAGCGAGAACGCAGCAGACGACGCTCGCGCTGCTGCAGATGACGATGATGATGATGTTGGCGCATTTGAAGACGCAGAGCGCGAGCGTGGCATTGCTGCGTCGTCGTCCATGTCGGGATGCGAAGGCGGCGGCGGGAGCGACAGCACTTCGTCTGGACCGAGGAAGTCGGGCGGCGCTGCTGGCGTGTTGGCTGCCGATGCAGGTGCCTGCGCTGCGATAGAGGCACCATGCTCTCCTGCATCCATTGGTGATGGTGGTGCCAGTGAAGCGGAAGCTGCAAAGCTCGCATCAGTCGTTCCTGTCGTCATTGACTGCTCCATCACTTGCGCTTGCTCCATTTGGTTGCGCTCGTGTGCTTCGTGTGTGCTTGAAGATCTTTGACTTGTGCTCACTATGTGGTGCAATTTCGACACAATTCATGTCAGAAAACAGAATGTCGATTATGATACAATTATATGGTGTCGAATACTCATAGTAACCCGAAAATAGGTTATCAAATTTTGAAACTATTGTAATTAGCGTTTGTTGGTGTAAATTTGAAACTTCGTGCCAGAATACGGTGTGTCGATTATGATTCGATAATAATCGACTATCTATGTCGAATACAATGTCGGATATTCATAGTAACCCAACAAGTGTAGATCAAGCTTAAAATGTGCGTTTCGCTCGGACATTCAGGTATATTTTGTAGTACTCGTAACTCTAGGGGTCGTCACGCGCACTGATGCAGATGATTGATGAAGGCGACAACAAGCGTCGATTTAATCGGTAGAAATAGACTTTTGATTGACGCTACATCAGCAAATTTGTTGATGGAGAGCCAATGATTGATGAAACGAGGGTGCCGCCGCGCGACTCGCACCACAGACAGCCAAGCGACAAAACCAGCGAGCCGAAGAACGGAGCAGTCTGCAGCACGAAGACAAGCCACAGCAGTGTACGAGGCGACAAGGCGGCTAACTACACACACGACGCAGATCGTTCGGCATTCGCACACTCACACAGAACACTCACCCAACCGACTCGCGGTGCAGATCCACACGCAGACACACAGGGCGCTCGACAGTCGCGCGTTCGCACGCATCTCTACTGGCGGTGCAGCTCCCCACGCGTACTTTGCGCTGAATCGTTGCGAGCAGCATGTCTAGCGCTGAGCGCAAGCCGTGGGAGAGCGACAGTGTGGCTCCAGGGAGCAAGTCGTCTCTCGACGTCTTGCTCGACTGGATAAGCACTCATGGGAACTACGATCGCTGACGAAGCGGCTCGAAACTGGGACAAACCAAGCAGATCATTTGCAACGAGATTGTTCGTGCCATGCACAACAACGGCTTGACGCGCCGGACAGTGCGCGACGTGCGAACTAGTCAACGACTTGGAGCGCTCGTTTAGAGCAGCGATGGACTAGCGTTCGCGAACGGGCGAAGGCATTTTGCGCGACCGTGGGGAGGAAGGCGCAGCTGACGTACGCTCGCACTTGCTCAAGTTGTGCAACCATTTTGACGTGCTGGCTCCGATCAGAAACTGGAACCTCGCCTTCACAATCCCGACACTGTGCTCAATCACAACGCGCGTGTTGGAGAGTCTGCGATTGAAAGCGTCGTGAGAACGAGACAGCAGTCGCCCTGGTGGCTTCTTGTACGGCGCAATAATGTGTTGCTGCGGTGTGTACGCCGAATCGCCAACTAGGTAGTGCGTGCCAGCGACCCAGTCGGCGATGTTGCGCGCGAGCATCGAGTTCGCGAGCACTCTTTGATCGTGGGCACTTCCAGGTCAGCCCGTGAACACGTAGCAAAAGAGCCGCTCGCTGCCACAAACTAGAAGTATGTTGATGGCGCAGCTGCTATTGCGCGAGTAGTAGTCCTCTCCGTACCGACCAGCTTGCACGACAGGGGCATCAAAGACCCATCCAAAACACCAACATAATCAGGAAACCCAAATGCTTCCTTGAAAGCGGTCGCTTTGGCTCGTTGCTCGTCGCGCGCTGGCTAGCGAATAAGATCGTCGCGTAGAGAGAGCACTGCGTTGAGAGCACTGCGTTGATGCATCGACGGACAAAGTTGTTCACTGCTCCGACAGAACACTGTGCCAGCCGTGATGTTCGTCGAAGCGATGCGCCGCTGCCGCAGAAACCAACGTACTGAAGGAAGACTAGTAGTTGTAAAGCCACTGGGCGTTGCGCTTATGCCGTGAGCTCGCTGGCAAACTCGTCGTGGTTTTCAACGAGCCCGAGCAGCCGCCAGAAGCACGCCTTAGACAAACGGAACTCGACTGGAAACTGGGCACTCCTATCGATCTGCCCCGCGCGGGGCACTTTGGAAACGAATATCTTATAAATGATACATTAATAAGATATACAATACTGTGAAAATCGAATTAACCAGCTGTCAAAACGAAACTGTTGGTGTGTTGTTGGCTCTGATAGCAAGTCTTTTTGTCCATTCATTTTACTCTTTACGACACAATCGACCTTCATGCTCTCGACAAACAGTTCTCATTCCAAGACATCCATGGCGCACCAACAGTCAACACAGGCATCTCTCGCACTCCCCGTCAACTACCCACTCGACAATGCGGACGAGTTCTCGTTCGATTCAGTGACAAGAGCGACATAGAGCGAAGCCATGTGCGTCGCGTGGTGCGTGCGAGTGGGCTTGTTAAGCTCGTCCACGCGCTGCCCGAAGTGAGCCGAGCCAATGACGTGTAACGAGAAGAGGTGGCGTTGCAATCGGAAGCCATGCCGTCTCGAGTGCAGCATCAAAGCCAACAGCTTCTTTGCTGACGCTCACGCGCCGTTAAGTCGGATCGTCACGATCCAGCTGATGTGAACGGGCGCGGTGCTAGCGACGACAGCGAGACACTTCCTTAAAGCCAGACCGAACACAATCACGATGTGGGCAGCGATGCAGAGACATCTGCACAAGCGAGCTCATGCGCGTCGATCTTCGAGTACGTAGACCTTCACATTTCGACTTGTCCGGTTGGGAATTTGACATGCGAATTTGACACGACTGTCGTTTTTGTTTTCGACAAATTGGTGGTGTGGGACACAAAGTTGAGATCGACGAGACTTTGTTGAAGACGTAGTCCAAATACCACCGCGGGACTCACCACCCGGACGTGTGGCTCTTCGGCGGCGTCGATCGTGAGACGAACAAGTGGTTTGTGTTCTCGTCGGCGCCGATCGAACCAAGGCAACGTTGTCGAAGATGGTCCGCGAGTTCATTCACCCTGTCGCTTGCATCATGTCCGACATGTTCGTATGTGTCTAGAGGTGGAAAGGACACGCTCGAGAACAACGAACAATTGAAAGACATGGGTTACACTCACATGTGGGTCAATCACTCACAGAACTTCGTGAACCCTGAAAACGGTGCTCACACGCAGCGCGTCGAGGGTGTGTGGGAAGCTCGCGTCAAACAGCGTATCAAGTCCATGATAGGCTTGCCAAAGGACTTGCTGCCTGCTTATCTAGACGAGTGCATGTAGCGCAATTGGTTCTTTGAACCGGATGCAAAACCGCAAGACTTTCTGTGTGGTTTAGTGTGTGTGATCCGCAAAGCTTTTCCACTCACACAAATATGTATTGGTTTGGTTAGGTTTGATCGATACACTCTACAGTAGATTATTTTTATAAATGACATCTCATTTTCGTTTCCAAAGTGCCCCGCGCGGGCAGATCGATAGGAGTGCCCGAAACTGATCGCCTGGCACGCCGTGCAGCTCTATCAGTGACGCTGGTGCTCGAAGCAAAGTAGCGAGAGCACACTACTGCGGTATGCAATGTCAGCAGATGACTGACACGCCTGCATAGTGGTCGCGGTGGCTTGGATGGAGAGGAGTGGACGAGGAGCCAACTGAGCTCACACGCGACGATGTCTTCGATGGCGGCGATCGCTGTGAGACGCTTGCTTTGTCGTGGCATTGCTAAATCACAAATGGGAAGCCTATTGCCGATCCCAACGTTGATTGGCTGTTAATGAGGACGAGATATAAGCACGAATCAACATCAATCAGTGCGCGTGACGACCCCTATTCATAGTAACCCAAAATAGGTTAAGCCCAAAAATCAAATTTTGCACACTGTTTTGGATGGATTTTTTAGTGTGTTGTTCGGACACTATGTGGAGCAATTTCGACAGGTAGAGTTTTGAATGCCAATAATGAATTGATAATATTTGACTGACTATACACAGTGTCAGATATTCACCGTAACCTAAAAACAAAACATCAGGTTGGAAAAACTTACATTTTGACCGGCAAATGGTGTACAATAGCATTTGTTACAAACACAAATGTAATTCAAACATGAGTTTTGCATGAACTTTTTTAGTTCTTTGCTCGGCCATTAAGGTCTTTGACTTGAGCTCACTATGTGAATGCATACTGCTCCCCACTTTTGCTAGAACTTGGATGACCACGTGCGATACAAGCGCGCACACACGATTCAGTCCGCGCACGGTTGCACACGATTCGACCACATTAAGGAGTGTTTGTTTATCGACTTTCCACCCACTACTCCTTCGCAGCAGCAAAGCAACACCAATTGAGCTTCAGCGAGAAGCTCAATTGGTGTTACTTTGTCCTTTAACACAACAACGCAACAGCATGGGTCTAATTCATGAACCAATGCGTGGCAAACATTTGTCGACGACGACCAGCTAAATATCCATGCAAGTCGAACCGGACGCGATACGAGTCTCGATGTTCGGTGCTATCGCAACTATCAACGTAAAACAAAGTTTCAAACCGTGTGACTGGATTGTTAGCAATAAAGCAAAGTGCGACATTGTGGACTGCCTGGTATTGATGATCGGGATGCTTGCACCGGACGTCGTGAGAGAGAAAAGCTAGGGTGTAACGCTGCAGTTCGTCCGCAGGGTGCTGCAGAAGCGCAGCCAGTCAGTCTGACATGTTTCGCACAAAAGGAACAGCGAGATGCAAGTTCAGCGAGCGCATGCGTTCGCCGGCGAATACTTGAAGAAAGCAGCGCATTTCTACAATACGGATCAAACATTGGTCTATATTGATGTGAAATTTGCTCGAACTATCAACTTTGTCGGCGCTCACGAGGAACAAAAATATGTGTGGATGCTCACTTGCTTGCTACTTGGCGCTTGATTTGCAAATGAGCAGCTGCTTAAGGTTGATTCAAGCGGAGACGCGTCTTCTCCTCCTCTTCTTCGGCGTTGGTGGGCTTGCGAGCACTTCGCTTGTGCGCTTTCGCTTCTTCTCAGTCTTGGCGACCGCTCTGGCTTGCGCGCTGAGCCTGACCTTCTCGATGCCGTCGTCGGTAAGCTGCCCCGCTCGCGCCATCCACTGCCTGATGCGTGCTTTCACCTCGTACGCGCTTGACCACGTTCTTCGGTCTTCGAGTCCTATCTCGGTGTTGTCTGCGCTCCCCTGCTTATTGTAGTTCATACTACCAATAAACTCTACTCTGTTGTCGACCACACTTACATTTGTGTGCATGAGTGCACCTTCAGTTCGGCCGCCCATGAAGAAGATGTTCGCGTCAACGTCAGCGAGCGCAACCAGCGTTTTGTCGCTCGCGTCGCTCCATGCGCGCTTTCATCAACAGAATATTGATGTCGAGCTTGACGTCATGCTCTGCTGCTGTCTTTGACGCGTGGACGACCGACTCTGTGGGACGTGGGTCTGTCCACGCGTCCAAAGCGCAGTACAATGACTACATCGCGCCTCTCAGGCCGCCGTAGATTCAGTAGCTACGTGCGGCAGACGACAGAGGGTTGTCTTGCCACAGGTTGCGGCACTTGCGGTTCTTGTTTTGTCATTGTCTATCTGCGCTTCTCGGTCTTTAACTGCGGCTTTGTGCTTGCTGTGCTGGCTCTTGCTCTTGCTACGCGTACTCTTGGCTTGCTAACGCCTCGCTCGCTGATAGCGGCGAGAAAGCGCCTTGGAGCTCAACTCAAGGACCCTTGCGACCGGTGCTACAAAGTACTCGTGCTCAAGCACCAAGAGTACCCCTCGATCGCTCAGCGCGTCGTGAGCTGCTTGAGCTTGAGGAGGAGATGGAGCAAGAGTGGTTGACGAGTGAGGCTGTGGTTGTGCTGCTATGCGCTAAGATGGTGGAGGAGGGATGCGCAAGGAGTCGTATCAAAGTCTTCGCCAACAAAATACCACGATAAAACGAGGGTGATCCGTCGATAATTCTTAGTAATAAGGTACGCGTAACTCATTTGTGTTAAAACAGAATGTCGATTATGATAACATAATAATCAACACGAAAATGTTGTCGAATATTCACACCTAAAACAAAAGATCAATCTCAGGCTCAAATATTCATTTTGTATGAATATTTATAATGTATTGTTTGGAACTCGTGTGAGGTTGAAGATCTCATGTTCTATGTGGAACAATTTCGACAGTTATGACGAGTTCGTTGCTTCAAAATCGACACAGATCATGTCAGATAACATTACGTCGATTATGATTATATAGTTTTCGACTGGTTATGTCCAAAAAATGTCGTAAAATTCACAGTAATCCCAAACAAAACATCAAGCATACAGTGCCGATAAGCAGAACACGTTTTCGAACGTTCACAATTTCACTCGATTGCTCACATTTTGCGATTACCCGCTTCGCGCGTGTGTAGTACTTGCAGTATGATGTTGACACGCCTCAGATCAAAAGACGTGCGTACTAGTCGTGAGAACACACTGTCTTGTTTTACTGTGAATTCTGTATTGTGTACAAATGGCTCACGTTTTTGCTCTTGGAGGCTGTCGGATCGTTATAGATCATCACATGAACCGGATCTCATTGCACGACACTCACTCTCTACTAGCGTGGCTGTAGAAATCGCACAGGTCGATCAAGAGCGTAACGTAGCGAGCGGCTGTGAGCTATAGGCATGCTAGTGCACTCTGGATTATAAGAAAATTATACGAGTCTGTATAACAATCAACCATTTTTCGTCGGTTGTACGATATTGATTGTATTGGTTACATCTTGTCATTTTTGGATTAGAGACCAACATTCAATTGTACGGCCTCAAGTATTCAGTAGCAAGTGCTCCCAGCATATCAAATCTGGTTGTACGAACACATGGATCTATTTTCGACGTTTTGTACAACGTCGATTATATAGGTTATCATCATATTTGGATTTTGTCTAGTATAAATGGTCTATTCTCAGGTAGCAAGTATAAGTACACATGGGTACATCTTCGGTTCATGTCGAAGGCTGCAAGAGCATCTCTTGCAAAGTCGGTATTGCAGCTAGAGCCGCTATGATGTGCGCTGCCGAGAATGCCCTCGCGCCCTCACGACTTCGACTGCTTCGCTCAAGCACACGTTGTTGGTTGACTGTGGAGCGAATATGCCTTCGACAGAGGTGCTCGCCCAGTGCGTCTGAGAACGCAAACAGCAAGCATACATCCTCCTTCGACGTCCATCTTCCACTTCTCTTTGGATACGGCATGCAGCTGTCTCGTTCGAACTAGCGCGTCAAAGTGATGCGATTGACCAAACGCTACTTGCAAGGTCTCGAGAGCTCGAAAGCTCACTTCTCGATTCGCTCGGTGCTGCTTGCATCACTTGCCTCGCACGCTCAGCTTCACCTTTGATTGCATTCGCCATGGTTTTCCGCTCTCGGTGCCGCATCCTCGTTCTCAGTGCACTCGCGTGCCTCGCATTGCTCATGCACACTGCATTCGCGGCACACCGCATCGGCGTCGGCAAAGCTGACATCACGGGTCCAGCCGCTGAAGTCGTCATGATGGGCTTTGCCGACACGAACGAGAAGACTGCTGGCATTCTCAACCGCCTCTACGCTCGCGCGTTCATTGTCGAAGACACTACGACGAACCAGCGCATCGTGTTTGTGAACTGCGACCTCCAAGCCGTGTTCCAACTCGTGCACCAAGAAGTGATCAAGCAGCTCGTGAGCAAGTACGGTCGCAGCGTGTACTCGGAGCAGAACGTCGTGCTCCATGCGACGCACACACATGCAGGTCCAGGCGGCACGGCTGGCTACTTTCTCTACGACGTCTCGATCCTCGGGTACATCAGCGAGAACTTTGACGTGATCGTCAGCGGCATCCTCAAGGCGATCGACGCTGCACATAGTTCGCTCGCGCCTGGCACTGTGCGCTTCAACAAGGGCACGATCGCAAACGGCGGCAAGAACCGGTCGCCGAACGCTTACAACGCGAACCCGGCGGCTGAGCGTGCGCAGTACGCAGGCGATCGCGACATCGACATGCGTGCGCTGCAGTTCATCGACGCCGCGACGAACAAGCTTCGCGGTGTGCTTGCGTTCTACCCTGTGCACCCGACGAGTCTCACGCAGTACAACCTCCTCATTAGTGGCGACAACAAGGGCTACGCCGAGTTCCTGCTCGAAGACAAGCTTCCAGGCGTCGTCGTTGGCATTGGCATCTCGAACGCCGGCGATGTGAGTCCGAACCTCATCGACAACGGCAACGGCACGTTCACAGGCGAAGGCGCGAACCCGATCGAGAACGCGGAGATCATGGGCTCGCGGCAGTTCACCAAGCTCGTTGAGCTCCTTGCAGCGCCGAGCGAGCGACTCGAAGGATCAGTCGCGGGCAAGCTCGCGTACGTCGACTTCTCGAACGTCACGCTCACGGACCGCACACCGACGCCAGCAGACCCGTACAACGCGCGCACGTGTCCAGCGGTCGTCGGTCAGAACTTTGCTGCTGGTACAGAGGACGGTCGCGCAGTGCAGGGCTTCACTGAGGGCGATCTCAAGACGAACCCACTGTTTGCGTTCGCTGGCTCGGTCGTGAAGGACACGCCGCAGTGGCTCCGCGCGTGCCAGCACACCGCCAAGTCGCCGCTGCTTGCGACTGGACTCATCACGCCCGTGCCGTGGACACCCGAAGTGCTGCCGGTGCAAGTGCTCAAGCTCGGACAGTTTGCGCTCGCAGTGACGAACTTTGAGACGACGACGATGGCAGGACGCCGCATCCGCGCGACGGTCCAGCGCGCGCTCGCATCGACTGGCGTGACTGATGTCGAGCTCGCGTCCATTAGCAACGCGTACGCGCAGTACATGACGACGCGCGAGGAGTACTTGCTGCAAGAGTACGAAGGCGCGTCGACGCTCTTTGGACCGAATCAGCTCGCAGCCGTGCAGCAGGAGCTCGCGCGCGTCGCCAAGTCGATCGCAGACCCGACGGTTGCGCTCGACGTCGGTCCAACACCGCGGCAGTTTGATCGATCGAAGCTCGCCAACTTCCAGACTGGCGTTGCGTTTGACACGGTGCCAGGCGGCAAGGTCTTTGGCGGCGTGCGCGTGAACCCTCTGACGTCGTACACCGTCGGTGCAACAGTATTGGCGCTCTTCTACGGCGCGCACCCGAAGAACAACCTCCAGCTCATTGCGTCGTTCTGTGACGTTGAGCGCGAAGTCGCACCCGGCGTGTTTGAGACATTCTTGACCGATGCGCATTGGGACGTGCGCTACCGCTGGGCACGCGACAGTGTCGCGGACAGCAAGAGCACATGCGAGTGGTACCTCCGCGCTGGCAGTCGCGCGACTGTCGCTGGCACGTTCCGCTTCCGGCATCGCGGCTACTCGAAGCCGCTCATTGGGAGTCTGAGTGCGTACACCGGCGTCTCATCGCCGTTCAAGGTCGTCGTCACTGCGTGAGAGCAAGCGAAGGTGTAAAGCACGAGAGGGTGTATGAAGCAGTGCGAGTGCTCGTCGCTAGGACTGTGAACATGAAAGCCGCTTGCCTGCTGCTGCTCTGACAGTCTCACGGGTCTGCTGAACATGCACTTCCGCTACCATTGCTGCTTGGGTTCGTGGCGTGGCTCTCACGTCGCTCGCTGCGTGGCGAGACGACTTCGGACTGACCGCACACGGGACAGCTCAGCGCCTGGTTGAGCCACTGCAGAATGCACTCTTCGTGGAACTCGTGGCCGCAGCGCAGCGTTGTCGCGTAGTAGCTGCGCACATTGCTGGCTCTTCGGCTATTGTTACTGCTGCTGCTTGCAGCCGATGCATTCGGAGCTGGCGGCGGCAGTGGATGGATTGGGTCACTAAACGACGTCGCGTCTTCGTCCAAGCGGTTGCGGCAGAGCGGACACGCTGGCACAGTCACGACTGCACTGCTGTCTGACGACGATGACGCACTACTATTACTGCTACTGGCAGTGCTGCTGCTACTGGCAGTCAGACTCGTGCAGCTCGTACTGCTCGCTGGAGACGAGTGCACAGAGGCTGCACTGGTACCATCAGCAGCGAGCTGTTCGCTGACCTTCATCTTGCTCAGCAGCGGATGACTTGGTCCGAGCTCGCCGTACACAAATGCAATGAAGGCCTTGAGTACGCTGCTCCGGAGCACACAGCAGCTCTGGTTCTCGCGCGTGAGTAGGAAGCCGTGCATGGTCGTGAAGCAATGGACAAGAGCCTCGCGGCGCTTTGCGATCATCTTGGGACAGAAGAGCTTGAACGGACACGACGAGCCTTTCGGAAAGTAACTCTTGAGGAAGCTGTAGAGCCACGGACAGTCGCCCGGACAGACGTGCCCTTGCTTGAGGATCTGCAGCAGCTGGAGCTGGAAGCTCTGGTACTCGTTCAAGTCGCGGCGGTAGCTCCACGCGACGTCGCATGTGGCGTGGTGCACGCGCAAGACGTAGAAGATCGCCTGGGTCTTCGACGGATGGCTCGCGCTCTTCTCTTCATCGACTGTGACGTCGAGCGAGATCTTCTCGAGGCACCGAAAGCTCGGACTGAGCTGTGCGCACGTCGAGATAATACTGCTGCTGCGATTGCGCGGACTCGCAAGACAGTCGGGCGTCTGTGATGCACTCGGAACGGAACGGCGATGTCGAACGCGCAGTCTGCGCGTAGAGACCATGACGAAAGCGCTCGTGCGTCAATGAGTGCACAAGATGTCGTCTGTCTGCTTGTGTCTGTGTCTGCTTGTGTGTGGTGAAGAGGCGTGGCTGTGAAACGTCGCACTATGTGACTTGAAACACCTGGATCACTGTATGGAATTGTTACACATTGACATTGTCCTAGTGACAAAAGCAAGTGACTGATGAACTCGCTAAAGTCCGAAAGATTCAAACACATTGACACTCAAACCAAGCAACTCGAGACGGCATGCGGCGCCACGCGACGGCATCGTCGACTCCGACGCCGCGCCGACGACCGGTGTGGAACGCGTATCTCACTGACGACGCGCAGTACCGCCTGAGCGAGCAGCAACAGCTCCAGCGGCAGCTCCAGCAGCTCTCGACTGCTCACTTTTCATCGCGGAGCCCTTCACACGCACTGCGAGCAGCAAACATGACACCAACACCTCGTCGCCACCGTAGCACCATTAACAACAGCAACAGCAGCAACAACAGCAGAGAGTACGCAGTGCAAGACGACTCGCTTGCGAGTATCCAGAACACCACCAGCAGTAGCGTGACACCTCGTAACGCGCGACCACGTTCTGCAGACTCGGCAGGACGTCGTCGCAAACCTGGCGCGACGGTGTCGTTCCAGCTCGACCATGACGACCGTAACGATGAGCATGCGCACAAAGGTACAAGTGATCCAAAGCACCTCTGCTCTGTAGACACTATGTGTGTGCTCTATGTTCACATCGTACGTCTATGTGCGGATGCAGCGAATCTACAGAGCGAGCTCGCAGCGCTTGAGCAGATGCTCGAGGTGCTCGAAGCTGAGACTGCGACGCTGCACCACGACGAGGCGCTGCAGACGCCAGTAGCAGCAGCACATCTGTACACTTCCCAGCAAGAGCTGCACACAATGACGCGTCAGTCGCCAGTCCAAAAGCGCGAGCTCTATGTGTTTGGTGACGAGAGCGATGAGGACGACACAGCTCCATCGCCTAACACTGCAAAGCACTTTGGGGCTCCGCAGACCTACAGTGCAAGTGATGATGACGACAGTGACGACCCTGACTTGACCAGCCGTCTGCAGCTGCGTACATCGCATCGCACGAGTCACACGCAGTCGCCTCGCGCGCCAGTCAGACGTACGCTGGAAGGCAACGACGATACCGAAGACAGTGCAAAGCTGAGCGAAGCGTGTTACAAGTCGCTGCGCATCAGCGCTCAACTCGCCAAGAAGATGGACCAGGTGCGTTCGTTTGCCTTTGATAGAGCGCATGGTCAGTCGCACAGAACTGACTGGTGCATGGCGTCCTGTGGTGTGCTGTCTGTAGTTGACACGAGAGCTCGCGCACGAGCGACAGCTGCGACTCGATCAGGAGCTCAAGATCGACGTCCTTGAGCAGGTAGTGCGACTGTGCGCCGATGACTCGATGGACTGACTGAGGTTGGGCTCTCTCATTCTTCCTGACTCGCGCCTGTGTGAACTGACGACTGACAGGAAGTGCGCTCGACACGAGCGCGATGCAACTACCTCGACGCCAAGTACGAGAGCGTCCTCACGCAGATGGGCGACATGGTACAAACACACTCACACTCATGTACTAGATCGATACACTAACACTAGCGTGCTAACTGAGTGCCATGCGTCTGCACTAGCGCACCGCACTGCTCGAGACTCGCAGGACGCACGAGCAGCAGCTGCTGGTAGCGACTGGGAAGACACGGCGAAAGACGAAGAAGCTTGCGACTACGAGTCGATCGCCAGTCACACATGGCTACGAGCAGCAGCAAGAGCAGGAGACAGACACAGGACAGGGAAACCAGCACCACCTTAGCAACAGTGCGCAGTACTAACACGAATTGACGTCTATAGGAGACTCACGTCCGTGTCGATACTTGGGATGCCGACCATAAAGACGCTCGGCTCTCTTGCTCTCCTGACTCGCCGGTCATTCAGCGCGTGTGCTTGTCCAAAGACGTCTTGTGTGTCTAGACCAAGAGGTCGCGGAACAGCGCGTCATCCATACTCTCTTGGCCGTTCATGCTGCGGCGGTCGC